>JAPDDN010000512.1:0-90337 GCA_027422405.1 Ptychobarbus kaznakovi | reverse complement strand
GAAGAGAGAGAGAGAGAGAGAGAGAGAGAGGAGAGAGAGAGAGAGAGAGAGCTGGAGGTGGAAGAGGTCAAGTAACCTTACTCCATACAATTTAGTTTTTTATCTTTTCATCTAGTCAGTGGCAATATTTTTAATAGGAGTCATATTAAAAGGGAAGCATTCAAGCAAAAATAAAATGAATGGAAAAGTGCTTAGAGATAACAATCATATTTATTGATTGGTGGTACTACATGTGAAAGGGTTATTTTATTCTTTAATCAAAATTAAATGTTGCTTAATTAAAATGGCCATAAAAACAATAAGGCTTTGTATCGTGACTTTACCCATTTGAACATTTAAATCAATATCTGCATCTTCTTTTATAAATATTCAAAATGTTACATATTCTATCAAATCTGTTACAGAACTTTTTTGTGGTTGTTTATCCGCTAAAATATATTACAAAAATATATAATATAAAATATAAACATTAAATGTAAACAAATTAACTTTCTTTTTGCCCTTTTCTGCATTAAATGACTTAGATTAGTTCATTTACATGCATAAATGTTTTACTAAATATTTTTGAATTGTGTTCCCTGGCATTTCATAGATTATATAATTTATTTAATGCATTATATAAATCATATAAAATGCCAAGGAAATGTGATTAAAAAAAAACTTACAATTACAAGAAATATAATTTAGGAAACAAAATCTGAAATAGGAATAAATGTGTAAATGTCACTTTTTACATTGAAAAAACGCAAAAAATATCACTTGGAATAATATTAAATAGCATTGAAAAGCATGAAAAACAATATTTTAAATGGCAAAGGTGATATAAATTCATAAAATGTAAGTTTATAAATTGCATTGCCTTTTATTTTGATAAAATCTGGTGGCTGAAGTTGCAACATATTTTTTCAAAATCGTCATTTATTCATCATATTAAGGTATATACTCTATATCATAAATAATATGTGTAATACAATACATTAAAATGGCTTTGTGAACAGCAGTCATTTCACCATCAGTATGTGATCATGAAACACAATTTGTCTACTGTCATCAACTCAACTTCAGTGTAGTATTTCATACGAGTGCAAAGAGAACTCAACACTGCAATGAGCTACAAAGCACACCCGTTTCCTGTCTGCGCTCGGATACTCTCATAACCATCTACATGAAGACAACATCTGTACAAGCATTTCCTGCCTGACCTTGAGACTGGCTCTCACACACACAATCATATGCAGACGCTAGCACACACACACACACACACACACACACACACACACACACACACACACACACACACACACACACACACACACAACACACACACACACACACACACACACACACACACACACACACACACACACACACACACACACACCACACACATACGCTAGCACACACACGCACACACATTCATATGCATACGCTAGCCACACGCACGCACGCACACACACACACACACACACACACACACACACACCACACACACACACACACATACACACAAGCACGCACACACACACACGCACACACACACACACACACCACATACACACACACACACACACACATTCATATGCATACGCTAGCACACACGTACACACACAGACACACACACAGACACACACACAGCACACACACACATTTAAATGCATACGCTAGCGCGCACACACACACACACACACCACACACACACACACACACACACACACACAACACACACACACACACACACACACACACACACCACACACACACACACACATCCGTATGTAAACGCTAGCACACACACACACACACACACACACACACACACACACACACACACACACACACACCACACACACACACACACACACACACACACACACACACACACACACATATGCATACACACACACACACACACACACACACACACACATTCATACGCTAGCACACACGCACGCACACGCACACACACACACATTCATATGATACGCTAGCACACACACACACACACACACACAGAGAGAGAGAAGAAGCTAAATCACTGAAAGCCAGATAGACTAACTAATACAAGAAAAAAAGATCTTCCTTATTCCTAAAACACACTATGGCTTTTGAAGTTATTTTAGTGAACCCAGTTGTAATGTTAATTGTTAAATGCTGAATGGGTTGACTTTTGTATAAATGTTTAAAATTATAAAGTATGATATGTTTAAAATAATATTTGATAAAAGTATGACAAATGTTTAAAATAGGCTTGCAATATGTAACATTCAGAGACATTTCTATAGTACTGGGACGATTTTGCGCAAACTATTTCCCAGTACCATTTAAAGGGTTGCATTTGCACCGACAGTGGGTACTAAGAAGTGATGTAAGCCGGTCGACAGCGGCGTCCTTTGAGTGCGGTGTTCAACAACGTAAACAAAGAAGAATGTCAAGCGATTGAAAGAACGGAAAGGAGGACTAAGAATCTCCAACGACAATTTGCAGTGTTACATTTCATTGAGGCTGATAGAAGCACAAAACGCCGTAGACGAAGTCTTCAGGTAAATGCCGTTTATAAATGCTCTCACTATGATACAATGTTTACACAGTATATGTTTACACAGTGTTTTAAATCATGGCGGGTGAGGGCGTTTTTGGACGCGTTTAGCCAATCAGTGTACACTTACGTCAAGGATCGTTCCTAGAACTGTTTATACCCGACTCTGAAGTAGGAGCTAATTTAGTTCCTCCAAACTGAGTTCCTGGAACTAAAACCGTTGCTAGTTCCCGTGGTGCGAACACGCCAAAAAGTGGGTAGTTCCACAATTAGCTCGGGTACTATGAAAAAGGTTCCTGTGGTGCGAAGGCCCTTATACTACTAGTACACTGATATTTGTATACTTACTACATAAAGTATACTTAAAAATATACACTGAACAAAATTATAAATGCAACACTTTTGTTTTTGCCCCAATTTTTCATGAGCTGAACTCAAAGATCTAAGACTTTTTCTATGTACACAAAAGGCCTATTTCTCTCAAATATTGTTCACAAATCTGTCTAAATATGTGTTAGTGAGCACTTCTCCTTTGCTGAGATAATCTATCCACCTCACAGGTGTAGCATATCAAGATGCTGAATAGACAGCATGATTATTGCACAGGTGTGCCTTAGGCTGGCCACAATAAAAGGCCAATCTAAAATATGCAGTTTTATCACACAGCACGATGCCACGGATGTCGTAAGTTTTGAGGGAGCGTGCGATTGGCATGCTGACTGCAGGAATGTCCACCAGAGCTGTTGCCCGTGAATTGAATGTTAATTTCTCTACCATAAGTCGTCTCCAAAGGCTTTACGTGAACTTTACTTAAGTATACTTAATAAAATAAACTTGAAGTATACTACTTTTTGGTGAGGATGTTCAAGGGTTCAGTGTTATAGAATATATAAAAAAGCAGAGAACCCTAAAGTAATATATTTAAAATGCATTTATTTCAGTATAGTATAGTATAGTTCAAATATACTTAATTGTATACTTAATATAACCCCCCCCCCCCCCCAACCTTACAACATCACAGAAAAAAACTTTCTAACTTTTTTGTGCAATTCAAGTGTGCTACACACAGGTGAGTGGGCCTGTACAAACCACCTGTAGTAACACACTCTCCTCTATTTGCACTAGACACTTTCACACACTACTATGTGTACATAATCCCACAAAAGACTAATAGTAATATATGTATGTTTATATGCTCATGCACTACAAATCACCTTACACTGTTCCCCAGCCAGCTGCTTGAATGTTTCTCTTTTTTCACATTTACAGTATTTGCGAGGCATTTGCACAGTTGTACATGCATTTTTTTTGTTTATGTATAGGTAACCACTTTTATATATAGCTTATGCATATTTAAATCTGGCAGTAGGTCAGTTGTGTATAGGTTTATACTGTTTTACTTCATTGTTGTATGTCTGTATTTATGTAGCACCGTGGTCATGCGAGGCACGACATTTTGTTCCACTGTATGTCCACACATGTAGCGGAATGACAATAAAGCTCAACTTGACTTGACTTGACTTAAAATATATTAACATATTTACTGACACAAGACTTACTGATATCAAAATTATAATTAAACTTTATTTGGAGTTCTACTTCTGCACAATGCACATTTCTTAATTAAGGTTAAAATGTGTTTTAGTTTCACCATTGATGAGGATTCTGTGATTTTTGAATAATATCAGTCTTTAAAAGCAAGATATTTAAAGAATACCTGAAGTTTACTTGCAGTAGTTCCATTGTAGCACAATCAAATACTTCAGTATATCTTTATTTGGACTTCAGCACTACTTCCACACAATTAAAGTGCATTAAGCACACAATTAATAGTTTCGATTTAGCAGACTTTATAGTATACTAAAAGTATAATTGCAGGGCATTTTATAATAAGTGCATACTGATAAATATGTAAATGTATTTGTAGTAAATAAAGTAAATAACTGTATTTCAAAAACATTTTAGTATATATATTTTTCACTTGGGAATTTTTTTTTAATATAATTGTAGTTTGATAATATTAAAATACATTTTTGAAATGCCACCAATAGAAATTTGTGCAATTTGTATATATATAAATTATTGTTTTAATTGTTTCTTATGTTATAATTATTGAATTATATATTTTTATTATTCAATATATACACTCTAAATGCAGGGTTAAAAACAACCCAACTTCGGTTATTTGGCAACCCAGCGCTGGGTAAATATTGGACAGAACACATGCTGGGTTATTTTGACCCATCTATTGTTTAAAAATATTATATTGCTGGCTTAAAATGGGCTGTAATTTAATATATAAATAAATAAAATCACACACAGAATTACTATAGGAAAAAGCAATAATCAAAAGATGAACATGTATTATGTATTGTAGCTGAGATGGCATGAATGACTCCAAAACCTGCCCAAAAATAATCAGTACTGAAATTAGAGAACATATTTTAACATCAAATTAAATTACACCCAGTATTATAACAAATAAAATCCATTTATGTTAGGCTTTTCCAGCGCGAAACGACGACCGCAGCTGACATCTCGTTCTGGTGTTGCGTTGCATACAATAATATAATTTACACCACATTAAAGACTTTATAAATGAAATAACATGTATACAAACATTTATTTCCCCGAAAGAGTGCAGAAAATCTGCGGCAGCGGCGCTGAGAACTGCTCTCTGCCCGTGCTCGTTGTGGAGAAGATTCACCGGGGACAGGCTCAACCCAGCGGTTAGGTAGAAAACAAATAACCCAGCGTTAAAATGACCCAGGGCAGTGTTCATTTTGGCAGGCATTTTTGACTTAGTCTTAGTACGAAAATGCTTAATAGTCTTAGTCACATTTTAGTCATTTGAGTCTTTCATAGTTTTCGTCTAGTTTTAGTCGACGAAAAGTCATTGCATGTTTGTCAACTTTTAGTCATTACTTTTAGTCAAACTGCAGTTACAAACATTTATTTTGGTAGCTATTTTATATGTAGTCTTCAGACAAAAATAGTCATCAATTCTCTCTTTTTGACCAAATCGATTAAACTTATGAGAAATTTGTAAAAACTGTAATACATTAAAAATTTTTGGTAGAGATAAAAATTTAACTCATTTTTCAGATACAGTAGGTTTACTTAACAAGTATACATTTATTTAACATATTTTGTTGGTTAAAGGATTAGTTCACTTTCAAATTAAAATGTCCTTATAATTTACTCACCCCCATGTCATCCAAGATGTTTGTATTTCTTTCTTCAGTAGAAAATAAATTAAGGTTTTGATGAAAACATTCCAGGATTGGTATCCATATAGTTAGTTTCAATGGACTCCAAACGGCTGAAGGTCAAAATTACACTTTCAGTGCAGCTTCAAAGGGCTATAAACGAGACCAGACGATGAATAAGGGTATTATCTAGCAAAACGGTCATTTAAAAATATATATATATTATATGCTTTATAAACACAAATGCTCGCTTGTTCTGCGATGCGCGTCCGTCTCATCTTCTCCTCCAAGTTCTAACTCGTCCGACATCGTTGTTTTACCTTGTAAACTCGTTGAGTTATAACTCCCTTTTTTTTAAACGGCGTTCGACTTAGTATTTACACTTTCAACTTGTAAACACTGACTCGGTACTAACGCCTACGTCAACCGTGACCTTTCCAACTGAATTGAAATGGACTTCGCCGCACCACGGTGATGCAATCGGCCTACAAATGAGGCCTTCGTAGGCCACGATCTTTGAATTGGGACAGCCTTCGTCGCTCTGCCGTGACGCAATCGGCCTTCAAATACGCACTTAGGAGGATGTAGCCTACGAATTGGGACGCAGCCAGAGATGCACATTTTGAAGGACAAGACAGTTAACTTAGCCTATGGGATATTAGGTATGTATTTAGATATGTATTTTGAATGTCCGGTAGTCCTCAAATAACATTTTAGTCCCGTCTCTTCTTGTTAACGAAGACGCGGCATACATTCCGTCATAGTTTTTATCATCAGATATTAATTTTAGTTAGTCAACATCTTGTCTTAGTCACCGAAAAAAGGTTAGTTGACAAATATATTTTTCGTCATAGTCTTTGTCGACGAAATTAACACTGCACCTGGGTAAAATATTAAAAATAACCCAATAAAATGTGTGTGTGTGTGTGTGTGTTGGATTCATATTTTTTTTAATCAGTGTCTCCCTTTTAAACCTTGAAAGCTTTGGTCACACTTTATTAGAAGAAAGATGACAAATCATGAATTGCTTATGCCTATGGAATGTGTAAATTCAAATTCCAACTCATGATTTGAAAAAGTGCGACACATTCTGAATTGCATGTACCACTATAGTCACAAACATATGAACACACTCCCATATTCATCCGAACATATGTCCTGCGTCAGTAAACATGAAGCAGGCTCTTTGGGCTGACAGAAGATCAGACCCTGCATGTGACAGACAGCTCTTACAGTAATGCACAATCGCTGTATAGACAGGTGCACATCTTCACACTGTCCTGGCTCATCTGTCACAGAGCGAAGAAAGAGACCCAGAAAAAAGGCCTGGGAAGAGGGAGGAGGGAACCGCTGTTTCAGGACTCCCTGAGGGTGGCTACTCACTGACAAACCAGATCCAGCAGGCCCTGATGGCCTTGGCGGTGGTCCCCAGGTGCCCCGGAGGGTCCCTCTTGTGCTGAGGGTTGACAGCTGCTCTTTCCCCTGGGGTGAGACAGAGAGAAAGAGAGAGCAAGAGAGTCTATAGAAAGAGTGCTGCCTCGATTCATGTCTCCGCTACACACAGGAGCTGACAGGGTTCTCACGGGGCAAGACTTTTGAGTGCAGACAAACAAATATATACAGTCACTTGAAAAAGAACATTCAGTTTTATGGTTTAATGTAGCAGGCCTTAAATCCCATCACCAGCTTCTAAAATTTGACAATCAATCCTCAGATAACAGACTACACAGATTTTGCTATGTTTTAATATGTATTTAACAAACTGAAAGCAAACATGTAACAGACAGTTAGAACCGTACAAGATAAAATATTAAACAATGTTCACTAAAAATACCAACTGTCCAACATGGTCTTTCATAAGCAGATTTGTCCAAATGTGAAAATTATTGTTTCCCCTCACTTGAAAATATCTGATTTTCATGAAACAGGTTACATTGGCATTTTTTATAATTGTCAAAAATGTTAAGGCCCCATATTTTCTCTCCTCACATTTCTATGTATTGTAAACACTTTTATCCACACTTTCTTTACATTCAACACTACATTAGATCAGCTGATGCATTGCCTGGGAATCTAATTGTTTGACCTACAGAAACACCAAGGCAAAAACTATTTGGGTTATAGCCACCATTAATTGTAGGGCATGATCAAGGAGACACATTCAGATTAGTATTTTGTAATTACAAATCTGTAAATTTGAAATTGCTGAAGCAGATTTTTAGATTACATGTAGATTTTATGAGTAGATTTTTAAGAGTTACAGAAGTAATCTGTATTCACAAGATAAGGTTTTCCTTTATTATTCACCTTGTTATCTAATGCATTTTAATTGATATTTATTGTAAATCTAATGCTATATATTGTTTTTCAGCATTAAAGTCAAGGTAATCTTTGTGATCCAGGTAAAATGTCTCCATGCAGAATTTCTCAAAGAAATAGCCATAAGCTATGATGAGGCATTAATTAATTAGTTAGTTAATTAACTTTTTTCCCACCTTTATATATATATATAGTGAATTTAACAATACAGATTGTGTCAAAGCAGCTTTACAGTATCAAATAGGAAAATAGTGTGTCGGTAATGCAAAAGGACAATAGTAAACACTCAATTTTCAGTTAAAGGAAGTTCATCATTGAATTCAATGATGTCATCATCCAGCTCAGTTCAGTTTAAATAGTATCTGTGCAATCAACTCAATGATATTGCTGGAAATTAAGTGTCCCCAACTAAGCAAGCCAGAGGCGACAGCGACAAGGAACCAACACTCCATCAGTGACAGAATGGATTTAAAAAACATTGGGGAAAAACTGGCTCAGTGGGGGGTGGGGGGCTGGGGGGGGGGGTCAGTTCTCCTCTGGCTAGACCAGGGGTCGGCAACCTTTTCGGCGTGACTTGCCATTTTTTTTTTTGGTTAACCACTGTGCCAACACACCCCCCAACGTTCAAACATTTCTTGAACAACAGCTATACAGTGTGACCAAACTGAACACCACTGTGTGTGTGAAAGACAAGGCCAGTATATTAAAACCGTTCAGTTTAATCACCATTCTATCTTAATTCACACACAGAGATCGGAGATCACATTCAGAAGCTCATAAACCTCTTGTCAGTGCTGCCACGTGACTTTTATTAATCGATACTGAATCGCTACTTTATTTTTCTCAGCTTCATTGTTTATTGAGAGAGACGGACGCTTACAATTCTCACATCTTCTCTCTCTCTCTCTCTCAAAATGGCCATATTTGAGAAAAACAAATTCAAGTAGTTTGCATCACTGGATATACTGTGCATATGTGAATGGTAAACCTACTTTGATTTGATTGGCCAATAGATTGGCCATTAGACCGCTGAGGCTTTGATCCAAAGCGCCTATGTGCAGCGATCACGTGCACATCCGTAGACTTGCGCTAGTTAAATCTTAATTTATTTAATGCTAAGTATACTACAAATACATTTATATCTTTAAGTGCTTAATAAATATACTAATAAAAATCCTCATCAATACTTACATTAAACACATTTTAGGCTTAATATTAGGAAATGTACATTATGCACAAGTAGTACTCCAAATAAAATGTAATTACAATTGTTATATCAGTAAGGCTTGAGTGATATGTCAGTACATATGTTAATAGATTTGAACTATACTTAGTATGAAATAAATGTATTTTAAATATATTACTCTTTTGGCTTGGGATGTCCATCAAAAGAAGTGGATTTTTTTATATATATAAATAACACAAGCACACTTTTCAATCAAAGTATCACACAATGAAATGTGTTAGGTTTCTATATTAGTACAGTAAATAAGTACAAAAAGAACTTTTGTGGAAAATGTTCGAATGCTATATATGATGAATATCTTCTAGAACACTTCATGATTTTTTTATTTTAGGGGTGAACTATCCCTTTAAATATATAGTATTATATAGAACAAGTGTAGTAGTGTATTGTGTATCATTCTGGAGTATATGATACACTGTAAAAAATAAAAAATGTTTACTTAACTTAAAATTTCAAGGCAACTTGCTGCACAGCTTTTTTGAGTTTACTCAACTTTGGACCAAGTTGCTCACTCAACCCTAGTCACTGAGTAAAGTCACATGTCTCTTTTTTGTTCAGCTAACACAGTTGTATTTGTTAAAAAGACTTGTAATGCTTTTCCAATGTGTCTCAAATTATGTTCTGTGAACTTTTTTACTTGTTTACAATTGACAAATATAAATAAATAAGTTAGTCTAATAAATAGACAATATTGTCGTTGTTTGTAAAACAATTTACAAGATTAAGATATCCATAAAATGGACAAAAGAAGTTGAACATACTCTAGGCCTCAAAACTAGACACTAACCTGGCATGGTGGCAATCAACAAATGTTAAAAAGATGAGCCCTTTACATCAAAGTACAACAAATAACTAACAACAATGATAAAACAACAACAGAACGTTTAAATGAAATCAGCAAATAGCAAACCTATTATCCTATAACAGTAACTGCATAATTTATTCATGCTGCAATGCATGCTGGGAACTCACAAAGCCTTAACATTTCAACAATATGAAATTATTTGTTCAGACAACTGTGTTTGACTAGTTGGGACATCATTCGGGGTAATTTTGTTGGTCTTTGTCAGATATTTTTGTCAGGGTTTTTATGTAGTTTCAAGAAAATGGCATTTTTTAGTATATGAGACTCAAAAGATTTCGTAAACTGGAAAATATGCAGTTGCATTTTATACAGTGTATATGACTCCACTGCAAAGCTTTACCAACGCCTTGATATATGGGGCCTTCCCATCAGTCCTGAAGGAACAGAGGAGGAGCCCAAGCTGTCTTGGTTTGTGGACCGACAGCATTAATCTCCTGTAGAAAACTCTCTCAGGATTCATCACAGAGAGCGCAAACACCCATCTGTGCAGATTTCTCAGGTTTCTCTGAGCATTAGTGATAATAGTTTTCCCTCAGCTGATTGCTGACAATTAATGTTGATGGGGCGGGACGCGGTTCCTCCTCCACTCTCCTCACCACCCTGACAGATAATGAAGGAGGAGTCTGATTGGTCAGGACGGCACATTTCAAATCAAATATGATATGAAACAGTCATGCTCTGTGGTTTGGACAGTTAAAACTTGCACTGATATTCTCCAAATGAATATTTACCGTAACCCAGTAGAAATGGTGTAAATATTCCTCACTGATGTACAATGAAAAAGGGTTTTGTTAATGAAGACCATGTGTTCAAATTGAACTTAAGTCCTGTGTTATATCTTCATGCGGGTTGAAACAAACTCACATAAATGCATAAAGCAAATCTGAGATGAATGTGCAATATTTCTGTTATGAATGTGCAATTACTGACAAGATTTTGTTCAGCAATTAAGTTAATTTACTGTGTAAGAGGAACTACAAAATACAGACAGATGTGGCTTCCGGCTCTTAAATAAAGGGTTCAGGCATGGAAACATAATGTGGTTTCTTATTTGAAGCGAAGTTACTAATATGCACCCCCCCCATTAATTTTTATGAATTAAAAGATACTGAGAGTGAACCCAAAATGAGCAGACTACATCATATTATGTTACACAGTTAAACAGCACAAAACACGCACATCCCAAGTCAATCTAGTCACATACATAGCCATAATTCAATCCAAAATCTGAAATGAGCTCCTCTAATGTAATTTTCACCACGCTGCAGACACAGTATCCATGTTTCTTCCAACTTCTCACTGTTTCTTATAGCCTTTGACAATCCCTTTACCACATTCCCCAGCTCTACAGCAGTCAGGGTCAGTAAGATTGAGTTTGGTCTGCTGACACTGCTCAAGAAAAGGGGTGCGTAAGTGGATTTCAGCCAGCAATTATCCTCTTTCCTGGGTTTCTAGTGTTTCATTATTTTAGGTAGTGGTGCTTTGTGATTAAATATGTTGGCTTTTAGTGATTTTCTCCATTAAGATGTTTAAGTAAACTATAATGTGCCTTATCCAGGTACCTTTTTTTTTGCACTACTGTAGTCTACCCTTAACCCTACCTATAGCCTAATCTTAACAGCAGCAAATGTCATCCACATTTAGCAGAAAAACATGTATGTTCATTGTATTATATTTTTAAGTACTTAAAGCACATTATATAAAGTTGCACCATCAATCTTATTTGAATAAGCTCAATGAAAATTCTGGCATCATTCCAAATCTACATGATTTTTTTTAGATAATTTTTGAAGAATGTTCATGTTGTTGTTTTCCATGTAAAGAAAGTATATTGTGACCAAAAGCTGTCAAGCTCCAAAAAGAACACAAACAAAACATAAATATACAAATGTTTAAACTAAGAAATGTTTAAATTGTATGCACAAAATGAGCTCATTTCAAATTTGATGCCTGCTACAGGTCTCAAAAAAGTTGGGACGGGGGGATGTTTACCAAAGTGTAGTATCTCCTCTTCTTTTCAAAACAGTTTGAAGACATCTGGGCATCGAGGTTATGAGTTTCGGGTGTTGAAATCTGGTCCCATTCTTGCCTAAAACAGGATTCCAGCTGCTGAAGAGTTTGTGGTCATCTTTGATGTGTTTTTAGTTTAATGATGCGCCAAATGTTCCCTATAGGTGAAAGATCTGGACTGCAGGCAGGCCAATTCAGCACCCCGACTCTTCTACTATGAAGCCATGCTGTTGTAATAGCTGCAGTATGTGGTTTTGTGTTGTCCTGCTGAAATACACAAGGCCTTCTCTGAAATACACGTCGTCTGGAGGGGAGCATATGTTGCTCTAAAACCTTTATATACCTTTCAGCATTCATAGTGCCTTCCAAAAAGATGTACGCTGCCCTTACTGTATGCACTTATGCACCCCCATACCATCAGAGATGCTGGCTTTTGAACTGAACGCTGATAACACGCTGGAAGGTCTACCTCCTCTTTAGCTCGGAGGACATGGCACCCGTGATTTCCAACAAGAATGTCAAATTTGGACTCGTCTGTCCATAGAACACTTTTCCACTTTGAAACAGTCCATTTTAAATGAGCCTTGGCCCACAGGACACGACGGTTGCTTCTGGACCATGTTCACATATGGCTTTCTTTTTGCATGATAGAGCTTTAGTTGGCATCTGCAGATGACACAGCGTATTGTGTTTACCGACAGTGGCTTCTGGAAGTATTCCTGGGCCATTTTATTAATGTCAATGACAGAATCATGCCGATGAGTGATGCAGTGTCGTCTGAGGGGCCGAAGACCACGGGCATCAACAAAGGTCTTCGGCCTTGTCCCTTACACACAGAGATTTCTTCAGTTTCTCTGAATATTTTGATGATGTTATGCTCTGTAGATGATGAGATTTGCAAAGCCTTTGCCAATTTGACGTTGAGGAACGTTGTTTTTAAAGTATTCCACAATCTTTTTTACACACTCTTTCACAGATTGGAGAGCCTCTGCCCATCTTTACTTCTGAGAGACTCTGCTCTCTTAAGACATCCCTTCATAGCTAATCATGTTACAGAACTGATGTCAATTAATTTAATTAGTTGCTAGATGTTCTCCCAGCTGAATCTTTTCAAAATGTCTTGCCATTTTCAGCCCTGTGTTGCCCCCGTGCCAACTTTTTTGAGACTTGTAGCAGGCATCAAATTTGAATGAGCTCATTTTATGGATGAATGTGTAAAATTTCTCCATTTAAACATGTTTTATGTTCTCTATGTTCTATTGTGAATAAAATATTGGCTCATGTGATTTGAAAGTCTTTTAGTTTTCATTTTATTCTAATTAAAATACGTCCCAACATTTCTGGAATTCGGGTTGTAGTCAATATCAGCAATTCTAAAACTTTTATAATACTTTCATTGGGCCACCTGAAATGTTCGCTGAGGCCACCTAACTGAAAACCACTGTTCTATGACTTGTATATACTGTATAAGCTGAAGCAATCTTATTCATGCATCCATATATTTAAACATGGTATATTAAATTTGATCTGAGTTGACAATTATGTCAAGCACTATTGGCTCTTATTTTTGGCAGTTTGAAGTGTGAATAAATTCTAATAAAAGTATTTTTGGAACTTTTTTTTGGAACCGCTTTTGGCCTCTTAAGCTTTCTTTGTGTGGAAAAGAGCAGCTGGACAGTCTGCTTAATATCTCTCCTTTTGTGTTCCAGAGAAGAAAGAAAGTCAGAAGGTTTGTAACAACACAAGTGCAAATAAATGATCACAGAAGTTTCTTTTTTGGGTGAACTATCCTTTTTAAGTTGAATTCTTAGTCCTTCGTGCTTTGCTTGACATATTTCAACAAACCTTTTTATCGACTCTCACTCAAACGAATTAAAATGAATTGGTTTGTACATTCCTCCTGAAGTGTTCTCTCAGTGCTGATTTTCACATGGTTAATCTATATCTGCTGCTCGCATTCCAGATGCACAGCGTACTCAATCTGGGTTGTTTCACCGAGCACATGCTCACCGCACTGTGATGACTTTAATTGATCTTAACAGCTCTTAAAGATGACAGCCTGAAAACAATTAACACCTTTTCTCAGAAGCAGCTGACTCATACCTCTGGCCTGCGAAAGCATAATATTTGTTTATGCCAGCAGCGCTATGGGTCACGTCAGCCCTCTAAGAGTTTACTGTTTTAAAACAAAGCTTTCAGCACTCTTTAAGTACAGTGAGAGAGTGGCTTTGACAGTCTAGTGTTGTTTTAAGAACTTAAACTCTCCAACTGCCCGGTTCGGATGAGAGTTTTAGTCCAGTGTCGCCTACACTCTCTGTACTCTCGGTATGTTTTGATGTTAATCTAGTCGGAGCAAGAAAAAAACCAGCAGACTTTTCGAACTGACTAGCGGATGACATATTTATGACATTGAGGAGTACTTTTGCAATGACCTCACCCTTGCAAGTTTCGCAAAAAGTTTAAAGTTTCCCGTCACTGCCTTTGAATTAGCCTGTGTGAAACAAATGTCAAACTGTCAATATTTATGCAGCAAATGAACCGTTTTACAACTGGATCAGATAGGGATTGGGTTTTTAGGGTTCGCTGTCTGAAGAGCTTATATTGGCACCTCTGAGGTTTTGGATGATGAAATTCAGAGTACACGCCTCTCTTAGACCGTTGTCAGAAGTATTAGCGATGATTTCATTATTTTGACTGTTTGATCTCTGGAGGCAGCAGTGTAGAAAAATCCCTGACTAGATGACAAGCACTGATGGTGCGTGGGCAGACACATATACTATAGTTTTTCTCCATTTTCTTTCTGCGCAATAGGATTTTATGGCAGTTCGTAGAACCGAAATTTGGCAACCTGGTTTGGAAAGGTCACAACATTTCTTGTGGCAATTTTGGAGTCAGTTTCTTAAACCATCTAGAACCAATAAAAGTTCAAATTTTCATCTTTAAGAAAATTACATGTGAGCCATTTGGTCTATAGCATTAAAATGAGAGGTTTCCTCTTATTCCTTGGTTTATTGTAAAACTTTCTGTCTTAGAACTTTTATCATTTTTAACTTGGTTGACAACAAACCTGGAAACTCATCCAAACAGCTTTCAAATTGTTTCTAAATTTTGATCACATGATTTTTATAAAAACTTTATAACTCACAATTTTCACTGCACTGTGGCACCATACAGGAAGTGAAGGTGTATCTTTGCATCCTTCTAGTGTATTTGCATATCAGTGACACATCCCTTGTAAAAAAAGAAGTATAATTAATTGTATTGAATATGCACTTGTAGAGTACTTCAAACCTTAAAAATATGTATTTAAAAAAGAATAGTTCAGTTCTTGCAGATAATGTAATATTAACAAATTAAAAGACCACTTAAATGTATTTAAGAGAGTTCGCTTTCATGACTATTTTTCTTAACGCACTTTTTCAAAAATACACTTTTGAATCATGTCAAATTAAAAGTTCTAGTTTAGTTTAAGTACATTTTAAATCATGTTTTAATGAGATGTCGTCATGCTTTAAATTAGTACTTTTATTTTGACATAGAGTGCTTGATTATAATTGTAACTGTAATGTACAAATATATTATTTTGGTAATATATTTAAATATATTACACTCCAACGTCATCATTACACATAAGTAATTAACTTGTAACTCCTAAATGTAATTTAACTAATTCAGTTAATTCAGTTTAAACCAATAGATTATCACAACCAGTTTTTATCTTGTGTCTTTAGACAAAGAGGCCAAAAAATATTAGAAAATACCAATCCAATAGAGCACAGTGCTTTTTATGGAATATTTTAAAGATTCTTCTGCTGTTCCCTGAACAAATCTTTACACATACTTCTAGAGAAATGACAACAAAGGTCCCGGTAGTGGAGCAGTTTTGCTAAACAAAAGGTTGAAGTAGGGTGTAAAAACAAAGAGCTAACAAGCTAACTCGAAAGATGTGTTCTCTTATAAGATTCCTCTCTATTCACAAACATCTATGTACAAACAAAGTTTGCACCTCCTTAAAAGACAGATAAAAGAAGCTATACATTTCTTGTCCCATGGGCACAGGTCCCAGTACACGCCAGATTAGCAATATGACTTAAAAAGTGCTCATTTTTGTATTTCTAGCCAGTTTATTTTGGTAACAGCTCTGGAATGCATCCCCTCTTGTTGGTTGTGTCTGAAATAACCCTTTGCATCCAAATGCTGCCACACTTAATAAAGAAGGCGCCTCCTTATTAAATTAAAGGGATAGTTCACCCAAAGATGAAATTTCTGTCATAACTTTCTCCACCTCATGTCCACACAAAAGAATACATTTTTGACAAAAAGTGCTTGTATGTTCACACTTTTGGACCCTTTGACCTTTGTTTTGCACGGATGAAAACAGTTGAAACATTCTTGAAAATATCTTCTTTGTGTTCCGTAGAGCCACACAGGTTTGGAACGACATGAAGGTGATGAGAAAATCATTTGGGTGAACTGCCCCTTTAAGATAAAGTTTGTTTTTAAAGGCAGTACGGTAAAGTTGATGGTCATCTTTTTATTGTGTCTTTGTCTGTTTATCAGTCAAACTTGGATATGAATAGCGACACGAGAAACTGAGAAGGCAAAGAGAACACTCCACCCTTAAAACACTGCCAGCTTTTTATGTGGCAGGCTAAACTGCGGGCAGCTGTTCAGACAAAGGATCTGAGTGGGCTAAGGAACATTACAGCAATTGTAATTCAGAGTAAACAGTCCATAACAGTGACAATTGTTTCCAGCTTGGAGGTACTGTAACAAAACGCTGGCGTGATGCCACGCAGGGGCCGCTTGAGTGGTCCAGTGGGCAGTTTGCCCTAGAGGGCCAAAACATGTACTAACAACTGCAACAATGAACTACAACCGTGTTGATTTCCTGATGCTAATTTTTCCAGATGGTTTTAAAGGTGACTGATTAGAAACTCCACACTTTGCTCTTTTTTTCTTGTCATTTTAAGGAAATAGTTCCATTTTTGTTCTATACATGTGCTCATGACTTACTGAATTAAAAATAATATAAAAAAACTTTATCAGTGTTTCATAAACAAAAAACATATTGGCCTAGTCAAGCTCAATAATTCAAAATCTTAACATTTGAGAGACTAAATACTGATTGTTGCACAAAGCACAAAAATAATGATTTGGTGTGAAAATTAAAAAAAACATGATTTTGTGTGATTTTTAATTTATTTAGCCATTTTTGCACTGATCTTTAACCCTAAAACATTTTAAATGGAACTGTTTTCCTGTCTGAAGACTTTACACACACACACACACACACACACACACACATACACACACTCACACACACGCACACACACACACACACACACACACACACATAAATTACGCGACACCACACACACACACACACACACACACACACATACAGTATATAGACTAAATATATAAATAGATTATACACTTTCAAAAGTTATACTGTAAGTGTACTTGTAAACTTGTGTGTCATGTTTTTATATACAGTTTATATTTATTTTATTTACACACAGTAATGCTGAAACGTTTTAGGGTCTTTTTTCAGAGCAGTTATTATACATACACAATGGCACTAGCTGTTTTCTCTTCTGTAATTGGGCAGGCCCAAGTGAACAGAGCTTGCACAAAGTAAATTGTGTTGCTATTCATACAAAATGTGCATTTCTGTATTTTAAGAAACTGTGCTTGTTTGTTGGAAATGGCTTGGGCTGTGGGTTTTGAAAAGTTACAGACCTGAAGCTGGGACACGACTGGCGATCCAGAACTATTTGTCAGGTTTTATGAACGATAATGGACAGAGCTTGTTTACTCAGCTGAGTTTCCCATGGCAAATGCAGTCCAAATCACTGTGCGTGGTCATGCACATGGTGCAGTATTTTCTGTTGCACTCTACTATAACAAGTAGAGTGCAAGTAGTGTGTTTCTGCTTGTCTGTGTTTATTAAAAATGCTATGCAAAAATCTTCGTCTTGTAGAGTTCTAGATGATGTCATGTTTTTCACATGCACGTTTATTCAAAGACCTTTGTTCTTGAGTTCTTTTCTGACCACAAGTTTTTATGCAAAAATGTGCAGTTTGCACATCCATATGATTTAACCTTGTGTGTGTGTGTGTGTGCGTGTGTGTGTAAGTGTGTAAGTGTGTGTGTTTAAAATTAAGACTATCAAAATGTACCATATGGTAGCACCATGTTTTTGGACATGTAGAATAGTACATCTTTAAAAACGGGCGCTTTGGAGTACAATGTAAATACCATTAAATAAGAATATGTTGATTATTCACTATTTTCACAATCACTAGCAGCAGCAGTACTTTTTTGTTGTTTTTTTTTGCAAGGAGAATAAATATAGATGACAATTAATTTTGTGTCTTTTTGTAAATGAGATATAACTAGATAAAAAGGCTGGGATTCCTGACAGGTTTGTGGGGTCTAATACTCAAATATGGTGTATTTGGAGGTGTAATAGTGCCCTCTGTTGGGGAATTTAACCTCTCATTCAGAAATACACGTGCTGATAGAATACACATACCAACAATTCCATCTGGAGAAATTAGTTAAACAAATAATTATTATTTAAATTATGCTGATTTCAGTCACTCTTCAAGCTAACATATGCATTTTCTATTTTATTTAGAGTTGAATGAGAGTATGAAGTACCTCTTAATTTGGAAATCATCATTCACACTGTTTCATTCACATGTTTCATCTGATTCACAGTTACTGTGTATTTTTAGATTTAAAAAGTTTAAGTTTAAGACTAAAACTAAGTACCTTCAAATTATTTAAACCTTTACAATACATTGGAAGAAATGATAACCTCACAATATAAATATATATTGGTTTTATTCAACTTGAAAATATTATTTAATTTTGCTAAATCAACCTAAATACATAAATTTATACAATTTGAATGGTTTAAAACAGTTAAAAACTACTTTTTAAGGTGACGATTGGGGGTTAAAACGTATATAATGTAAAAATATAACAATCTTGACCTTTGTGACTTGTTGTTGGAGAAATGTGCTGTTTGCATGTAGGTCAGTTACATTTATAGGGATATTTCATGCAAGAAAAAAGCCATGTATTTACTGTATTGTAATTTATTATTCTTTCTTCTAACACAGATATTCTGAGCTCTTCAAAATACCTTATTTTTGTTTTCTACAGAAGAAAATCATTCCCTATTTTTAAGAATATCTATTAAAAAATAGTGTAATTATATTTGTATTTGCAGGGCAGTCGTGGCCTAATGGATAGAGCATTGGACTTGAAACCCGAGGTAACCCAAGGTTGTGGGTTCGAATCCCGGCTCTGGCAGGAAGTGTCCACGACTGAGGTGAGACCCTTGAGCAGGGCACCGAACCCCCAACTGCTCCCCGGGTGCCGCAATGTCAGCTGCCCACTGCTCCACTTGGATGGGTTAAATGCAGAGAACATATTTCACTCCTCATTATACTCTGTATAATTGTGTATGTGACAAATAAAGCTCATCTGAGCTTAATTTGTATTGTAATTTGTATCTGAAAGCTAGGCCTACATGGGATCTACACACACGGATATTTACAGAAAGCAATGCAAGTTTTCATTAATCTGATGCCCATCGTTCAGTTTAATACATTTCCTAGCTGCCATCTTGTAAAACGTAATAATGTTTTCAGCTAAAGCTATAGTATTCATAGCTCTCTTTAAAGAATTCCTCTGATTTTCCATCAAAATCAGCACAGTAAATACACAGACCAAAGACCTGCTAAGACAGAAATGACTATTAGAACAATGCTGTGCTAAAAACCTAGAGTTTAGCGAAGCGACGGTTGAGTTAACTGACAACGGGCCGTCTCTCTTGCACCTCATCACGTTTCAACATGCCACAGCACTTTCTCAGTCAGTGGGTCCACGTCTAAGTGCCTCCAGTGGACATTGTTTACCACTTTACCCCCTCCCGGTGGCCACACCACTGCTGAATACTTTATCTGCAGCCACAAAACAGCCTCAGCTGTCAATCTCTGCCACTTCTCTTCGTTAAGCTGATCAAATGGTTCCTGAGTGTCCTGATGTCCTCATCTTCAAATCTGCCTGCCCACAATGGGCTCTCAGCTCCCTCGAGTGCTAGACTTCGAGGACATTAAGTGCCGTCTTGTGTCTGTTGTCACTCTAGACAATCGATGTTTCTTGCTTGTTTGATTGTCATCAGGTTAATGATTTATTTATACCATGTGTTTATGTGAAAGACTGCCTTTTTTATCTCCAACTGAGTTCAACCCTAAAATCTCAGCATTTCGCTGGAATTCACACATGGAGGCAATATGACGCAGACTCTTGAGAAATGGACCCTGAATTGGAGATGACATCAGGAAACCGTCGGCCTAACCTCCGCTGATGTCCGCTGTCCATCACAAAGATGAGCGTGATGGAATCCGGATGCCAAAGTGCTGCAGGATTAACAGACTTTCAAGGATGCCTCCTTTCTGCCATTTTGTATTTGGGCTATGAAGGATCACAGTGTTTTCTGAATGCGTTGCGATGTTGTTTTTGACTGCAGTTGTTAGACTTGTGTCCTCTTGTTGAAGGGTGTACTGGAAATGTCCATTAAGTTTTGACAGAGACATTTGGTGAGCTTTGTCCCAGATTCCAGAGTCAGAAGTTGAAAGACAGAGAGACTTTGTATTATTACTAGCTGCAACTTAAACCCAGTTTTCAGACTCAGTTCCTGATTTTGGCTTACAATTCACAAATTCTGTGATATATATATATATGAATATATTAAAGCAACATCACACATGCATAAGTATGTTACGGACATACAGTACATAATTTAGCCATAGGCACAAGGCCGAAATTTAGTAGTGCAATCCAATAAAAAGTGTCTCATTCGCTAATAAATGCATGGGTGATTTCATAGAAGAACTTTTCACAAAAAGAGTTTAGTCATTTGCATAAAACACACCCAAACCATTTTCCTTTACAGCATTTCATCACTCTCAGAAAAAAATATGACACTCTTTTCATCAGAGAGAACACGCGCAGCAAGTATCTCGAGCAATTCAAAGTGTAACATCCTCAAAACAAGTCCCCAGTCCTATCCCAATCACATTTACCAAAATCTTGCACAATGGTAAAAAAAATTCTACACTGATTTTACATTATGTTCAATTTTTTCCACACAAATTAATTTTGTTGACCAATAAATGCTGCTTGGTTTGAAAGTGACACAATTGACAGTGGACAGTGAACAAATTGGTTGAGTGAATGACTCAGTGACTTATTTATAAAAACAATGGCTGTATTGGCTAAATCAGCTGTTACCTTCATTCACTCTTCCCTCATTACACCACTAATATAGTCCAAAGAATGAGTAAATGATAACCAGTGAGCAAAATTGGACATTTGGAGTGTGCCAAATATGGCAGACAACATCTTCTGGTGAGACACAGAAATGAATTCACTGTGAAGCTCACAGTGCACAGTGGTATTTTCAAGCAGTTGCCCGTTTAGAGTACATCAGTTATATATTACGTGCACTCCATGATATCCACTGTGGTTTCATCAGACATCATTACAAATGGCTGTCCCCTCAAATAGTGAACTATGTAAGGGTATTGGGAGCGATCTCAGTACAGACAATCACTTGTTATGTTACTGAATGAATTAGTTATTTTGAACGAATAACTAAATGTCTCATTGCGACAGTCATGTGCTGCCACCTACTGGCATAACAATGTAACATTGCCGAAAAAGACAGTGAAAAATCTCCACCACTAATACAGATTGGAAATCTGTTTGGAACATTCAAACACTGACAAGTGTAATGTTTAATAACGTTAATTTAAATACAAAGAATCATGAAATGACAAGGGTTCACAGATTAAGCTAGCCACTACGCTACATATTTCAATTCCATGGGTCTTGGTGCATGGTGTGTTGAACATGTCCCATGGTAGACCCATGATAGTCCTTGAATTACCAAGAAGTAAATACCATGGATATTGCAATCAAAATTCAATAGCATGGTAGTTTAAATCTTTATAAGGCTGTATCATACCACATTTGGCCAGGTATAATCAAAGTATAATGGCAAAAGCCTTCTGAGGCAAATCATTTTAAGGTTTTGCAATTGTGTGGAATACAGTGTACTACAAATGATCTTCACATTAATCTTCTTTTCTTTTCTGATGCAACCTTTACACCGGTTCAGTTTGTCAGCAATATATTGGCAAACTGGGTGATGTACTATTGACTTAGCCATTTATTCATTTTTTGAAAGCAATACATTTTATTTATTTGGCAATCATAAAAGTACAGTTAGCTTAGTCTAAGGTTTCTAATTCAAAGGCTGATGATTGATACAACATGTGACATATTTCTGTCTTCTAACTGCTGTAATATATCTCAAAATTTTTAGTTTTCTTTTTTAAGGTAAGCTACAGAACTGGGTTAGCACTATAAATTGTAGTCACTAATAAACGCAGAGGAACTTAAAGCTTTACAGGTGTTTGTCTATTATGGGTGTTTTCTCCTGGTTCGGAAATAGTAACATGGAAATATTTGGTTGAAGAAATAAATAATTCATTATTCTGTTCTGCTTGAATAATTTTATGAATCGTGCATTGGGTTGCACTTGGCTGGTAACGTTTATGGAAAAACTACATTTCCCATGATGCCCACACACGACGTCATGCCCGCGTCCGCTCCCTCTTTTACGCACAGTACGCGTCACCGTAGTAACTGGCCGATCCGCTGTGCGTGTCGGTTAGCGCTGGAGAGGCGGAAGCGGCCGAGGGATTCTGTTATTATCGGTAACAGATATCCGAGTCCACCAGTGTTTTAGTGCGGACTGGACGATACGATATTGAGGCGGAGAGCCCCTGCTAAAGCGCCGAGATGTTGAATATGTGGAAAGTCAGGGAGTTGGTGGATAAAGCGTGAGTATGCCCGGGCTTTTGCTTTCTAAAGAGCTTGTTTGTCGATGCAGAGGCCCGTTATTTATAAAGGTGCGGGTCCCGTGACGTCACACATCCTCAGCTGATCACGAACACCACACGATTAATACATTAGGACCTCTTTTATTTCACTATTTACATCCTCTTTATGACCCCTTTCCGATCATGTGCGTTCTTCTATCTTATTTACATAATTCCACGCTGTTCTGCACGCGTGTTATTTTTTTCTGGGATGTGTTTCAAACCCCAGTGAGCTGCCTATCTAGGCAGCATCTTTGGGTAACGTTTCGACAGGAGCGTGCAGTAGTTTGAGGCATAATAGGCGCATTTTCCTTGCCTATAATGCTCACAAAATGTTGAATAGGTAGACAGCTCCTTAGTTTACAGATACATTACTTTTTACCTGTTCATTCTTGTTGCCAACAGTGTTATCCGCTAAAACATTCCAGTAACAGCAGCACATGAGCTTGAAGGGTCTCTGACAGCATTTCTCCTTATCTTATGTACAGTCACATATGTTTTGTGTATAATGTTGAAAAGTGTTTAAAATGGTAAACAGTTAACCGGTCACAGGCCCGTTATAGATGCTAGCTAATTAGCCTATTAGCTTAGCTAAAGTCAGCATTATAAATTCGTATTGGGAATAGATAGCGGTATCTCTCAACCTAAACGTCACAACACAGACTTTGATTATATCAGATTTGACTAACTTATATAGCTTCATCCCTAAAATTACGACACCCAAATGACCTTAGTGGTACCTGTGGGCCTTGTTTTTCTCCATCATGCTAGGTGCTCTTCACCTGAAAAATGAATGAGTTTCAGTTCAGTCCTTTAATTGATTTATATTGCAAGTGTTGACAGAACTTTATGATGCAAATCGATAAGAAACATCAATATTAGTCTTGATTTTAAAACTAAACGTTATCTTTTATCATGGTGAGAATTGTATTTTAATTATTGGATATCCTAATGAAACATTGCATGTCTTTTCACAGAAAGTTTACAAAAAGTTTGTGCATGGCAATGTGCTTTATTCCTGGTTAAAAACGTTTAAACAATAAATAAACTATTTATTTATGTATACCATTTAAGTAGCAGGTTATATTGGGAAGAGGAAAATGGTTACCAGTTATTCATTGCATTTTTGTCATATTTCATTTGCTTTATTTCACAAAGTGTACACTTGAAATCTATGCAATTGAATTATGCAAATCAACCCTTTTTCACAATATTTACACAGAAGTAGTGCATTATCCACCAACAAGGCTGTTGATTGACTAGCCAGCAAAATAATGTTTCACTTACTCTGAAAAATAGGCACAATTATTGGCCAAAGTGATCATCTCAAAATGCTCAACATTCATTTTCTTATTTATTTTACAAATATTTCTCAAATTTAGTCATTTGTTGATAGCATTAATATATTATCCGAAGACCAAAAACAGCTTAAAGATTATTTTTTTATCCATTAACATGGCTAATTGGTGATTTGACCTTTCATATCCTTCATAACAAGTTGAAAAACCTGTAAAAAAAAAAAAAAAGGTCTCTGAAAGACTCCAATCTCAAAATCTTTGCTGTGACATAAAACTAACCACAAAAATAAAGTGTTCCCTGATCCTTTTCCTGGAATGCAGCACTACTGTTTTTTAATTGTCATTGTCAGTTTGCCATGCAGTGGAGCATTTCCGTTTCATATTAACCGTTCACAAACACTGGAGGGATATTAACCTCTCTGGAGAAAAAGCATAAACGGCCATATGTCTATACATTTTCAAGACTAGAGTTTTGTGCTATAGGCATATCAATAAAGTACAGAAATCGATATATTCAAACAATATATTATGTTGCTGTGGCTCAGTGGTTAGAGCATTGCGTTAGCAGCGCAAAGGTTGTGGGTTTGATTCCCAGGGAACACATGTACTGACAAAAAATGTATAACCTGAATGCACTGTATCTCGCTTTGGATAAAAGCGTCTGCTAAATGCATAAATGTAAATGTAAATATATATCTCAACTTTTTTTCAGAGGAACTATCGACTGGACAGCTGTTTTTTCAGTGTACATTTAAATGGTTTAATGCAATTAAAATACTGTATTTATTAGAATATTAGATGTATTAATTTTAGTTATGAATGGTAATATTTTTGTCAAAACATTTTAAAGCATGTAAAAATACACTTTTGAGTTGGACAGTTTTCAGATCGTATAAAATATTCATGCTCTCAGTAAGAACTGCTCAAGCAGTTTTCCTGCTCATAATTTTCTGACTCATTTTTTTCTGTCCTGCAGTCAGGTTACTGTAATGGATGCCACAGCTGAAGGCATCTTTTAAGCATGCATGAATTCAGCTGAAAGGAGGTGGATATTGATATAGTTGGCCTTTTCATTGGCATTCATTGTGCATTGTTGGGTTAGGCTTCTTAGTTTGGGTTCTTGGTACCCTACCCACGATACAAATATAAAAAATCATCATTAAGTTTTATTACGCTTGTCAGCTTGGTGCAGGCAGTGTTTGTTCCATTCAGTGTGATTGTTTGTGGTCTAACATATATTGTGGTGCTGCATGGTGATGTTTCTAATTCATTTATGGCTGGATAAATGGAATGCACTGCTAGCAAATCGACCGTTGACTTTGAATTCAAACAGCTTTTGAATGTACTCCCCTGGTCAGGAAATTCATTATTACATGTGTTGTGTTAGGAATTACGGATTGACACAAGTATGCATTGAATTTTCAGCATTGCTGCAAGGGTGCTGATAGTGGCATTTGTGTAAACTCTCTTCTACAGTCATTTTTCTCTTTTTGGTCATTGCTGTAAATGTTAATGTCACTCATTCTGCACTGCAAAGCCAAAATTCAGTAACTATTTTCTCAAAATTGTTGATGCAGTTCTTAGACTAGCTGCATGTGCTAAAGAGGAAAAGGGAGTGTGAAAATTGAATCAATCAAAAGCAACAAAGTTAATGTATTTTGATTTTGTATGGCAGGATGCATGTGTGTTAAAACTGTAAAAATCCGTAGCTAATGCTGGCTTTTACTGTGTTTTATAGACCATTTAAATGAACACAACAACACTTTTAAAGGGGTACTATTATGTCCTTTTGGAAAGTCTTGATTTGGTTTTTGGGGTGTACTAGAATAGTTTTAGCTTGATTGTTCATACTTTGTTTGCAGCACCTCTCTTTCGAGTCTGTCGCCCTGTTTAGTTCTTGTTTCGATAAAGCCCCTCCTTCCGAATCATGAAATGTGCTCTGATTGGTTAGCTGGCCCAGTGTGCTGTGATTGGCAAAACGCTTGGAGCATGTTTCAGAAATGACACAACCCTTACCATAACCACGAGCTTCATCTGCCCAGCTGTAAATATTAACAATGATGATGTCGATTTTGCCACACTAATTTGAGTCCGATTCAAAATGTTTATGAACAAGAGGTTCGTGCAGAACCTTTGCAAGCACACATAAATGGGTTTTGGAACCAGGGTGTCTTTTTGCCAGGATGACAACATGCAACTAAAGCAGCTCTTTAACAACGTTAAACATTACACTTCAACATTACACACTAACTAAAGTTAAAAAAGTGATGTCCAAAAATACATGGAAATTAAAGGTGGTTTTATGTTTTAGTTGACATCTGTTTTTAAAACATCAACCCTGTTTCCCGTATATTTAGAGTTATAATGACATCTGTCATCATCCTAGATTCAAACGGTGAACTTTACAAGGACAAGTTAAGATCTCCTGAATTTATGACCTCATCTTTTTTATGTTTCTCAAAAACTTTCACAACTGAAAATAACTGTGCAACAATTGGTACGATTGACCAACCGATCTCATGAAAGTGCGCATAAATAGTACACCATATAAAAAATGCAAACTCGTGGTATTGATACGGAAAAATGGACTTTGGCGTGTAGATGCTACGCGATGGGTAGGATTAGGGCTGTGGGGTAGATGTGTATCATATTTTGTACGCAAAAACTGCATATCATATGCACGCTAACAAATTTTGTATCATATGCACGCAAAAACTGCATATTATATGCACGCCATCATATCAATTCCACAAGATTTATTTTTTATTTGGCATACTATTTATACACATTTTCATGAGACCGGGCTCAATTCTGCTTTTAATTCCCTCAGTCAACAAAGCAAGTGTGAAAAAGATAAATATATCTTATCTTATCTTTTAGAGATAAAGCAGGTTAACAGGAGCGGATGTTTTGTTTTTGCTGCCTGTAAAAATTAAATTTAGATTTTTAGAAACTGGGTTAGAAATGAACGGGTTTGGCAAAAGTGCCACTAAAATTATAAAAATCCCCACATAATTCAAGATAAAACAGTTTGATAAATAAAAAGATTAGTATATGATTTAGTATGTAGATTTTTAATATAGATTTTCTTAATCTTTTAGATTGTCCCCAGAGATTGTGTTCTTGTATAGGCTGAATATTCTACATGATTTTTTGACCCAATTTGCTATGTGAATAAATCCACACTAGTTGCCGAAAGTCAGAGCCAGTCTGCAGATTTGGGGCAGTCAGAGTTGACAGGTTGTTGTGTTCAGAACGACTTTAAAGTTTTATACTGTACTGTGTGATTATTGGTATAAAGTCATAATAATGTATTCCAATTTGCATGACACTAAAACGTTGTTTAGGGAGTCCTCCTGTGCTTTTATGGACCTACAGAGCTTTCTATAGTTTTTGGAAGTGTTATCTAAACAGAGCGGTTTTATGTATGTTTGGCAAAACTCAGTTGATCCGTTTTTTGGCTGCTGGGAGATGGTGGGGAGTGATGCGTAATCACTATGACTTTATTTTGGTAATCCACCAACAGTTCAACAACATACAGATGAGAATCATAAATTAGGCTTAAATCCACCCCAAACTGAACTATCCAGCACGTTTCCAACAGGAAAAGTGTCTTGCTGTGTTGATTTTCCATTTGAATGCCAAGTCATTACGTTATTACACTCAGACTTGATTATGATAACTGCACTTTTAGAGATTTTAATAGAAAATAGCTGATCATTCCAACTTTGTAATTCCTGTCTCTCCTAATGTTGTGTTCACCTGTGGTGTCTCAAGAAGGTAAGTTATACCCTTCGTACACCCTTATACTGGCAGTACACTTGTGGTTTGTGCCTGGCACATGCAACAGTGCGTAAACCATTTACTCATTGAAAAAGGACTTTGTCCAAACCCTATTTTAAAGTTATTTGCTCTGTTGGATTTCTACAAGATTGCTTACAGAAGTTATCTTACACTTATTTAACGTGTCAGCATCAGTGCTTCCAAGAAAGTTAAAGTTGCTCCTGTGTTTAAGCCAAAAGGTGGGAGATTGGATATTTGGATTCATTTCTTCTTATTTGCAGTTGCCCAGTATATTTCATCCTCATGTATGGTTTTGTTTCTTCTTGCAACTTAAAAAAAGAATAGTCTATTGTACTAAATGTAATGTTGTAATAACTTGGTGCAGAAGGTATAGATGTTGGGGGCTAAATCCTTTGATTTATTGCTTGAATTTGGAATCAGAATGAAAATGTCCCAGCTTGTCCGCTTTAAATGTGTTCTGAATACTAAAATACTTTTGTCATCGATGTGCCTATCCCTGGTATGTGTTTATCACTGCGGGATGCTCATAATCAATAGCAGCTGGACTATTCCACTGAATTATAAGTAAGATTAATCAACAAATAGTTTCCCTTCGTTGTTAACCACCATATAATTTACTAAAATAAATGATTGTAATCATTTTTATCGGAGTTCCAATCATAAAGTATCATCTCAACTTGATGCTGATCTGCATGAGTTGCACATATACAGCATTTAGTTAAGCAAAATTAAACAAAATTATTGAAAAATAAATTAAACAAGCATATTTGCATAAAAAAATCAACACTCAAACATTTTATGATGCATAATTAAAAATAAACAGTCAGTTACACCTTAAGGGATTGTAAACAGACCTAAAGATTTGATATATCAAGACGCATCTGTGAATGTGGCCTATTAGATCTGCCACTGTCAATGATGTCATGTTTAATAATCAAAGAATAATAATGCTGAAAAAAGTAGTCACTGCTCTTTATATGAAAGACACTTTTGTTAATTACTTGTACTATTTGTATGACTATTTGCTTGTATATTATAGCTATGTTTAGTTATTTTCTACATACAACTGTTTTCATTTATAATTAGATTATTTTAAGAAGTTATCTTTTATTAATTCAATTGGTAATTGTATTATTAAATATTTGTTTTGCCCTTCTAAGTAATAATAACAATGTGATGCACTGAGAATCATGTTTATTTTTTGTATTTGTATTCAAATCTGTTGCACTTTGATCTGTAATCAAATTCAATCATAAAGGAAAGGTTGTCAGCAGGTACTAAAAGTATGCTTTCTTCAATAAAAATGCCTTTTTGGCTAAAGTTGAAGGCAGCATCACATGTCAAATGTACATTTCTAGCAATCTCAAATGCACAGCATGGAATGAAAAGAAATTAAAACAAACTTCATTCTGTATTGAGAACTGTCAATTAAAAAAAACTTCCGTTATATCTTTAAAATGAAATATTTCATCCATATATACATTTGTTTGTTGTTCAGCGCAAAACCCAGTGGTAGCCTAACTCCATAATCATCCATCTTCATAATTCACATCTCTTGGGACTTCTTTTCCTAGCAAACTTTCCCTTGTCCAGGTATCACTTCTTTCATCTCTTAGCTGCTGCTTTCGTTCTCTCTCCATCATCCTCATCTCCATCGTAAAGCTTTATCCAGACCTTTGCTTCCATCTGAAGCTCTAGGTAGTCTTTTTAGGAGTAGGAAAGCTGAAACCACTCATAGAGCTTTCATGTGAGGCGTCTTGAGTTTGTTGTGGGTTATTCGCAGGCCATAGCTCCACAGTGAATGTGTAAGTACACCCATTCATTCTAGCGAAGAACAGCGAAGGAGAGAATAAAAGAAGTGGAGAGTAAATCTCGGCAGGCCCATAGAACAAAGAGGCTGCGGATGCAAAGGATGGCAAGACGCCCCTATACGCCTGTCTGTGCCCCCTTCTCTTTGTGCAAAAGAAAGCCTGCCTCTTCTGCTTTTGTCTTTCCTGCATATTGAATATTCCAGTGGAATATGTGCAGCACAGTACACGGCACCGTACGTGTGTCTGGAATGTATTTATTATGTGTGTGTGACTGCTCTACAGGCCGCTTGCTTGCATAAACCAACATCATTCATTATTCAGCTGCCTGAGATTTTCCTTGTAATCTTAGGCCAACTTTGCAGTCTTTCTACATGCTTGAATCGCATAGATTGCCAATCCCACTATCGTGAACTTTTGCTTGTCACTGAAACAGCCAAAACAATAGACTCAGCTCCGTGATACTGTGCAAGTTTGTGGTCAAGCCAGTAAATGTACAACTTTTGTGCCTGATTGATGATTTGACATTTAAAATTTGCCTTTATTAGGTTGTATACGACTCTTAAATGAAAAATAATAATAGAATATTAGAATTTATTATAATGAATTCTGAAGGATCATGTGACACCAAAGACTGGAGTTATGGCTATTGAAAATTCAGACTTGCATTACAGGAATAAATTACATTTTATAACGTGGTTTGCCATTATAGAGAGTATCACGACGCATGCATGTGCGTTCCTCTCTACGTAACCAAGGCTCAGCGCATGTGTGTTCTACATCAGCAGCACCATGCGCATATACCGTATGTGGTACTCTCGATAATGGCGGAAGACAAGAGTTGGAGGAGAGGAATTGTTGAAAAAAAAGTTATTATTTTTTTATGTTTCTGGGTCTGGGAGCATTTCAGTTGCGTTGCTGTCTATGGAGGGTCAGAGAGCTCTCGGATTTCATCAAAAATATCTTAATTTGTGTTTCAAAGATGAACGAAGGTCTTACTGGTTTGGAACACAGGTTTGGAGTATTTAATGACAATTTTTTTGGGGGGGTGAACGATCCCTTTAATAGATCTTATTCTTAAAATACGAGCAGAGTAAAGGTCCTTGCACACGGAGTACGAATTTTTTGTATGCGTTTTTTTCCGTATTCATCATCCTATCCTATCCAAAATGCTTGCTACCGATGTGAAAATGCAGAAAATTGAACCTAGTCCAATTAATTTTTTTATGACAGATGAGAGTTTCGGAGGCAGTGTGTAAATTTGATTGACACAACAAGAGGTCGTATTTATTTTTTTACGTGCAAAAATTTCGGACCTTAAAGGCCTTTCCACAAAAAATAAATTGATTCTCTGATGCATCGCGATTCTCTCTTCATCGATTCTGAGCTTGTTTTTTTCCCCCGCATATGGCATGTGTGCGCGCTAGAGATGCGGCAGGCTACTTTGCACAGAATTTGCGCTTTGAGACGCGTGCGCATTGCTTGACAGTGTGTGCTTCCACCCGCCGTGTTGTACTTTAGTTTTATTGATTTTTTTATTGTTGTGATTGTTTTTTTTGTTTGTTTTTTTAATTTTTGTTTTTATTATTATTTTAAATGTCTAAAATAATGTCATGAATGTCTAGAACCCAGCGTTACGTAAACAGTGGATGCAGTTTGTTTCTCCGGGGCAGCAACGGAGTTTTTCAAGTGTGTTTGTTGAGGAACGTTTTATAAACAAGGCCCAGTTCGACGCTGGATTTGCACATCGGTTGATACTGAACGATGGAGCAGTCCCAGCTATAAAAGATCCCGGTCATGATTCAGAACTGCAGACGGTAAGTGAAACGGCATCAAATGTCTGTGTTTTGCTGGTGATCGCGCTCAAGTGCTCTTCACTCTTTAGCTCCGCCCACGGCGCGACGCCTCCAGGAGCTTGGCTTTTTCAGAAAGAATCGTGAAGCTGTATATTTCTTTTAGAAATATGATAAAACTAAAGACTTTTTGGAGATATGAAGGATGCAGTACTCCTCTATAGGTACTCAAGATTAACACCAGATTGGGTGAAACTGTGTGTGTTATGCCCCCTTTAAAAAGTAGCCTGCTTATATAATAAAAAAATTTAAATAAATGTTGCACAAAATAAATTTGATATAAAATGTATATGGAAATGTACAGTATGTGCATGTGCAGTAATATTGAAAAAATATTGATGCATCGTGATATTAAGTTGATAATGATGATCGTAATTGAATTGTATCGTGAAACCAGTAAAGATTCATACTAGTGATCGACCGATATTGATTTTTTATATTCGATACCAATTATTCACATGTTTATGTACCCGATAACCGATATGCAGAACCGATATGTATTTACTGTTATAAAGTAAATAAATAACTGCGTGAAGTCCATTCTTCACTTTGGTTTTCCTCCTTTCAGTCATCTTAACAACAACAAAATACTGTTGAAAATTAACATTCATGTAAAATTTAATCTTCAAATTACAACAATAAAAACATTTTATTTATAAAAAGCATCATCAGCAACACTGATATTAACAATAAGCAAAAGAATGTTTAATGTTTTCAAATGGAGAAAATAAAGGACAGGAGTCATATCAACTTCATTTTAAACTACAGTTTTAGGTTTATAAGCTGTTTAATAGACTAAAGAGTGAAGAATAATTCACTGAATAATATTCTCTGGAATATTGAAATAAGCTATAACAAACAAAACATCGTATTTTATTGCATTTCTCAACTGGCATGTTTTATCAGAATTATTAAAATGTTTTTGTCATTCTAGATTATGAAAACTGCTGACAGCGCGGTTTATCTATTTACACAGAACTATACTCAAACTGCGATCGCTTGCGGAGATAATAAATAATTAATTTTGATAGAGATGTATTTATGTTTATTAGCGAAATAATGGTTATATAGTAAATGTTAATATAGTTTAGCGTGTTTCAAACAAGTAACTTTTAACAAGATTCACATGCGGTGGCCGTGCTGGAGCATTTCATGAGCATCAACCGCTGAGTGAACAGCAATATGAAAGCAGCTTCACAAGACTAAGATGAGCATATACAACAGAGAGAGAATTCAATTCAGCGCTTTTATTTCCACCATGCCCTCATTCATGGCTGTATTATTTAATTCAGGCAAAGTTACGTCTTTATTGGGAGAGGACTTGACGGATTATTTTACGTGACTCCAGCTTCACGAGACTAACGATGAGCATAGACAACAAAGAGAGACTTAAATTCAGCACTTTTATTTCCAACATGCGCTCATTCATGGCTGCATATGATTTCATTCAGGCAAAGTTACGTCTTTATTGGGAAAGAGTGACGGATTATCTTACATGACTCTGTGAATTTGTCTCTATTTTTTTTAGAGCCAAGCTGCATAAACTGCATATCAGGCATTTATTTAATACATCCAATTTGTGCATTAATGGCTGTTATGTTAAATAAAGTTTACTAACTACAGCAAATCAAGTACCTGTGCATGTTGTCGTTGTTGTTTTCTCGTCTCCCCTCAGACGCGCTGCAATGGCGATCCTGCGCGCAATTCTCAAAACAACCACAAGATGGTGGCATTTATTGGTGAATCCGATATTACAAAACCCTTATCCGATTATGGTAAAATGCTTAAATATCGGGAAAAATATCGGGAAAACGATATATCGGTCAATCTCTAATTCATACCCCTACTTTTTATATGGCAGTACTGACACAGAGAATGAAAGCATAGAAACTGCAATTTTGGTTAAAATGTAAAGTTGTAAAGATGTATTTGCATAGCAGAAGAATTAATTGGGGAAAAAATGTCGATCAAGAATCGTTTTGGAATCGGATTGTGACTCCCAGAATCGGGATCGGATCGTAAAGTGCCTGAAGATTCACACCTCTACTTTTTATGGAATTGTGCTGGTTAAGCAACTTATCATCCTTCCTTGCCAGCTGCCACACAATTAGTTCCATCTTTCAATCATCAAGACCATATGTGCAGCATTGGCCTCTGTCTGAATTGCCTGAATTACTTGAGGAATTTTGAGGTTTTGTTTTTGAAAGTGTTTACAGATTAGCTCTGCCATTAAGTAAAACTGATCCATTGGAAAGACCACGCCACCCCCCTGAAGTCTGAAAGTGACGCAGATGAGCGGGATCAATGTCTTTGTTGCCAGTTTTTGCTGAAGTCATTGATTTAGCTCAGACATGATTTTGGCTCTCTGACTCTTCAAATGATTGCAAATCAGCTGCGTTGTCTTTCCAGACCTGCTTACTTCCAGCCATTTTGCCCACCCCCTTCCTGTTTTTTGCTTTTCCACACACTCTCTGTAATAACTTCCAGAAGTTCACTTTCCCCCTCCCACCCTCTTTGTCCTTTGGGATTGTGAGAGTAAGGCGGAAAAAGCCACATTTTCACATTAGTAATGATTATGGAAAGTGTTTGCAGCTGTTTTGAGTTAGCATAATGAACATCCGCCGAGCGCCACCTCTGCAGTGTTGTTGTGCATGTGGTTCTGGTCATTTTCAGATGATGTGGCATTGATTTATAGGCTTTGCCGTGTTTATTGTCTATTAGTAGGATGCACTGTTTAGTCTGCTCTAAAGGCCATGCCAAAATAAGCCATTGTCAGACCATCGTTGAGCATCTGTTGGCCTGGTTTTTGCATTGTTCCCCTCCGTTGGCATTAGTCGGACCCTCATGTGCAGCTTTTTGACCAGTTGAGCTTTTTGAATGGGTGGCAGAGATAAATCTGATTGGCTGTTCAGCTTGAAAGTGACAAAAGCGAGCAAACAAAGAATGGCAATGCTTTTGACTTGTAAGAGCTGTATTATGAATCTGTCTGTGGTGAGCGAAATTGGTATGAAAATGGTAAGCAAGCACTACTTTGGTTATGTTTTGTACATCCGCAATCCTAGCTCTACTGGTTTCCCTTTTTAAATGAAGAAGTCTACTGCCACCTGCTGGTATGGAGAGTTATTTCCTCTCATGCAGAGGCTAGAATAATTGTGCTATTTAGCTGATGACAGAAATAGCAGAAATAGAAACCGTTTAAAAATATAAATATTGCGTGTGGCTGGTTAGGACAAAAACTCAGATTAACATGGAAAAGATACCTTTTTATCATGTGTCGCGGCGTTGTAGGACACAGTGTTATCCCTCACAGCCTTGTTTTCATAAGAATTAAAATTAATATGGCATTAAACCTGTTTAAAGTCTGTGAGTGGCGCAGTTTTGTCTACTACATAAAATGAAGCAAAAATGTATCTCAATAAATTAGAATGTCGGGGAAAAGTTCATTTATTTCAGTAATTTAACTCAAATTGTGAAACTCATGTATTAAATAAATTCAATGCACACAGACTGAAGAAGTTTAAGTCTTTGTTTTTTAATTGTGATGATTTTGGCTCCCATTTAACAAAAACCCACCAATTCACTTTCTCAACAAATTAGGTGACATGTCAATCACCTAATCAACTCAAAACACCTGCAAAGGTTTCCTGAGCCTTCAAAATGGTCTCTCAGTTTGGTTCACTAGGCTACACAATCATGGGGAAGACTGCTGATCTGACAGTTGTCCAGAAGACAATCATTGACACCCTTCACAAGGCGGGTAAGCCAGAAACATTCATTGCCAAAGAAGCTGGCTGTTCACAGAGTGCTGTATCCAAGCATGTTAACAGAAAGTTGGAAGGAAAAAGTGGAAGGAAAAAGTGTGGAAAAAGATGCACAACCAACCAAGAGAACCGCAGCTTTATGAGGATTGTCAAGCAAAATCGATTCAAGAATTTGGGTGAACTTCACAAGGAATGGACTGAGGCTGGGGTCAAGGCATCAAGAGCCACCACACACAGACGTGTCAAGGAATTTGGCTACAGTTGTCGTCAGAGGCGTCTTACCTGGGCTAAGGAGAAGAAGAACTGGACTGTTGCCCAGTGGTCCAAAGTCCTCTTTTCAGATGAGAGCAAGTTTTGTATTTCTTTGGAAACCAAGGTCCTAGAGTCTGGAGGAAGGGTGGAGAAGCTCATAGCCCAAGTTGCTTGAAGTCCAGTGTTAAGTTTCCACAGTCTGTGATGATTTGGGGTGCAATGTCATCTGCTGGTGTTGGTCCATTGTGTTTTTTGAAAACCAACGTCACTGCACCCGTTTACCAAGAAATTTTGGAGCACTTCATGCTTCCTTCTGCTGACCAGCTTTTTAAAGATGCTGATTTCATTTTCCAGCAGGATTTGGCACCTGCCCACACTGCCAAAAGCACCAAAAGTTGGTTAAATGACCATGGTGTTGGTGTGCTTGACTGGCCAGCAAACTCACCAGACCTGAACCCCATAGAGAATCTATGGGGTATTGTCAAGAGGAAAATGAGAAACAAGAGACCAAAAAATGCAGATGAGCTGAAGGCCACTGTCAAAGAAACCTGGGCTTCCATACCACCTCAGCAGTGCCACAAACTGATCACCTCCATGCCACGCCGAATTGAGGCAGTAATTAAAGCAAAAGGAGCCCCTACCAAGTATTGAGTACATATACAGTAAATGAACATACTTTCCAGAAGGCCAACAATTCACTAAAAATATATTTTTTTATTGGTCTTATGAAGTATTCTAATTTGTTGAGATTTGGTGGGTTTTTGTTAAATGTGAGCCAAAATCATCACAATTAAAAGAACCAAAGACTTAAACTACTTCAGTCTGTGTGCATTGAATTTATTTAATACACGAGTTTCACAATTTGAGTTGAATTACTGAAATAAATTAACTTTTCCACAACATTTTAATTTATTGAGATGCACCTGTATTGTGATAATATTTTTTGGGCCAAATTGGACAGGCCTTTTGTTGAATGGAAATAGTAGCGAGGCCATTCTGTTAAACATCTCCATAGTTATGAAATGTTTTTGCATTAACCCTCTTCCAACCCTGTTAAACAGTAAGTGGTATGTTTTTTTTATACTGACCTATAATTTATGCTCTGAAGTGAATTGTCAGTTTGGCCTTTGACCCATGGTTGACTTGAGTTAAATCTAGCTATGCGTGTGTTTCTTTTTTAATTACTTACTTTCTCCATTTGACTTGGACTATTAATTTGAATGTATGAGCACCAGGACTTCACTTTTATTTTCATTCCCGAATAAAGGCACATCATTTCATTGTCATGTCCTCCTACGCTTCCTGACTTGTGAAGTTTTGTTGAAAAAAAATCTAGTTTGACATGAGCATTAACTCTTAATGATGTGGCCCACTCCCAATTGTCCTCCTTTGGGAGACCTTCTCTGTTGGCTCACACAAGCGTGGCTAGCTTATTATCTGTTGTTAAGACTCTAACAGGAAGATTTTATATAATATGTGAATCATACATTTCATTTGTTTGGAAGATATTTTGGTTTCATAATTCCACCATTCAGAATTGTAATCCTACTAATTTCTTTCCATAGAATGACAGGTTAAACTATGAAAATATCAACAAATTAATGTAGTAACAAGAATGCTTGGTAGATTTAACACTAAACAGAGCTGTCTGTACAGTTTTTCATCTGAACACATTTAAACCTTTTGGCAGCATGTTTTCTTCTATCAGTCCAAAATACACACCAGTCGACCAAAGCTGACTGGCTCGACAGAGTTATAATTTTTTCATCACTACAATAAATGTATATGTGTGACTGCCTGGTGTTTATTTGTGGTTCTTTGTTTTTCACCGTTTCCCAGCACCAATGTTGTGATGAACTACTCCGAGATAGAGTCCAAGGTTCGAGAAGCCACCAATGATGACCCCTGGGGCCCATCGGGCCAGCTCATGGGTGAGATTGCCAAGTAAGTGCTCAGCCTGCTGGGTGGTAAGAGGACTACGTGTTCGCTTTCAGTCTTCAGGCATTCACTGACTCTGCTCTCAACTACGCAGAACATTAGTGTAGGGCAATTACTTCAGAATTAGCTATCATTGATAGCTGATGATTTCAGCTGCTTTGCATCATGCCTTAGACTTGAGATCATCTGAAAGTTTAGTCATTACATCCTCATGTCGTTTATTTGTTTTAGTTTTTTTTTACATGAATTTAGTGTCTTGTGTTAAATTACTGTAAAAAAAATCAGGGTATTTTAGTATCGGGTATCAGGCAGTATTTTAATATGCTAAACCCTGTGTTACTACCATGAACACAATTTTCAAAAGAAACACAAAAATTACAAATAGTATAATAAAAAAGACTTAAAATTGTGAGAAAATATACAAATATCTTTAAAGCTGTTTAGTTTGTCAGTGGTATTGGTTCCTGTTTTTGACAGGTTGAAAAATATGCCATATTATACAACTTTTAATAAATTGCATATCAACTGGGCCATTTCAGAATCACTGAATCACATTTTATCCATCGGAAGAGAGATTTATTTATTTTTATTTGAATGAGAGGACTGTCTATATCAGATAGTTGTAGCCTCATTTAACCCCTGGTTACAAAACCTTATATTCCTACTGGAAGTAGTTTTTGTGTTCTGATTGTTAATACATTCCTAAAGCGTTATACCTTATAGATTAACATAATACAATGTTTAAAAACTTTATCCATTTAGTATAAAGTCATTGTACATAATGTGACTAATCTACCTTACTGCAGATCCACATTTATGTACGAGCAGTTCCCTGAAGTTATGAACATGCTTTGGATTAGAATGCTGAAAGACAACAAGAAGAATTGGAGAAGAGTTTACAAGGTACAGTGCACTGCTCATCTTGCATCACATTTTCACCTTCAGATGAGTCACACACAATGCTGAAATGAAGTGTACGCTTCATGCACAATGTTTAGTCAAAATCATTGGCCGTGCCTATATACAGAGAATTCTGTGCACTTTGATATGGGGGGGGGGTGCAATGATCCCCCCCCCCCTTATCCCAGGGGCACCTGTTACTCTGTTCCACTTTTACCCCCTGTCCGACGCCCCTGCCTATATATCAGTCTATTGCTAAATTTAATTAATTTCTTCACACAAAGTAATTCAAAATGTTAAATCGTCAAGTCTACTCTTGTAGCTGTGTTTGTTTTGGAATTATGACTAATAATGCCGTCTTCCATGTGTGCAGGCCTTGTTACTATTAGCGTACCTCATCAGAAACGGGTCAGAGCGGGTGGTCACCAGCACCAGAGAACATATCTACGACCTGCGCTCTATGGAAAATTATCATTTTGTAGGTAAGTTTACATAGATAAAAAGGTTCAAATGAATTATTTTCAAGCAGTGTTCAAAAGGGCAAATATAAGCAAACAAGTATTTTGATACTGTTGCAGTGTGATGTGAAAAAAATTTGAGCTTTTTGCCTAAAATCATTGATTTGTATATCAAAACTCAAATATACCCAAGTAAGACTTTCCCAGGTGTCAAGCGTACTGGACATAGCCTCATGCTCTTGGGTTTCTCTCTGACAGTAAGACCTCGAAAGTTCATTTGTACAAAAGAATGTTAAGATTTAATTTTGGGAAAAACAAGACTTTGGACTTTTTTTTTTGGAGATGTAACAAAAAGTGTTTAAAATAAAAGTGGTAAATTCTTTCTGAAGGCACTATATCTTTAAGCTACCTTTTGTGTGATAAATGAAGGGTATAGCAGGAATAAAGTGACAGAACTTCATAGTCAGTACTAGAGGTGTTAGTGTCTGTTTCCTTTTTGTAGTTATTTAAAGCTCTGTGCCTTGTTCTAAATATGTTTCAAAGGTTCTGTGGGGTTTCAAAAGCAATTCTGTTTCATTTTCATCATTTTACACACATTTTCAGTCATCTACTGAGACAATTCATGAACATCAGCTGTAGCACAATAATAGCTTTGGTTTCATTTCAGTATTCAACCCAAAAGATTTGCCTTCACATACCAGTGTATTATTGAATTTGTGTTCAATAAATATTTAAATAGGAAAAAATCCTTTTGCAGCCTACCAAGGCTTTTGTAGGACGTCCATGCAGTAAATCTCAATAGCAAAGTTCTGGCATTACCAACAGACAAAAGTTGACTACGACACCGTCTTATCTGAGACAATTTTAAATACTGAACTTTTTGTGTGGGGTCACATTCCAACATTTGATTTTTTTTCTTTATTCTGTATCCAACGGAGGTTCGTAGAAACCAGATTAAATGGGCCAAACAGTTCCTTATGAGTTAACATGCTATTTTCTATTTTGCTAGATGAAAATGGGAAGGACCAGGGCATTAACGTACGGCAGAAGGTGAAAGAAATGGTAGAGTTTGTTCAGGATGATGACCGGTTACGTGACGAGAGGAAGAAAGCCAAGAAGAATAAAGACAAGTACATTGGAGTATCTTCTGACAGCATGGAAGGCTTCAAACAAAGTAACTGTAAGTGATCAAATGTAGCAAATTTGAGTGTTTCTAAATTTGAAAGTGGATGATTTCTACAACCACTAAATGGAACTGCGACTGTTTATCAGATATTTTCCAAATAGGTTTCACAGACATTTTGCTGTCTGCTGTTGGTTGGACAAACAGATTGTTGTGCCCCAAACTCGTGCAAACCTAAAAAAAAACATGAGAAATTTTATTTGCGGCATTCCTGGAATATGGGCAAAAAGATATGTCTGCCAAACTGGTTATGCCTGTATCATTCATGACTTAACAGTCTGACAACTTCTTACACCAGTATACATCCTATACAAAGTAATCTGCTCTAAATTAATATCAGTTTACTAATATTTCCTAAGCAAACAATTCTGAGACAGTAAATCATGTTATGTAGAAATTGGATTTTAACCAATAAAGAGAGAGAGAGAGAGATTGCTGATGCTCTCAGGAGGAGTTCATATAATAGTCCTTTATGTCTGGTGCTTTTTTATTATTATTTCCTAATTGCATTGTGATGTTGTGGTGATTGTTGCAGCGGGTTAATTGGTAATCATATAAACCAAGAAATTCCCTGTGGTCATTTTGAGGCATTATTTTAATATCTTGAAACTGATTGACCCCAAAAGTGAGCTGCTTTGTCTGTATACTGTAGACGTCCCACAGGGATTTGTTTTAGGCCCTCTGAAGTTTTTTCGCATTGTGAGGAAAATTCCCCCTGGATTCCCTTCTTCCCACGACTGATCTTTTGATTAGAGCTGTTTTGATTTCAGGGCCATCACTTTTTCAACTTTGCTCACTGCATCCTTTGGTGATGTTTATGATCAGGTTAGAATAAATAATCAGATCTATGCTTTTTGTATTACAAGTTTTCTCTTAGAGCTGTCTAATCAATTCAAGATGCCACGTCCCTTGTCATGTCATTAGGGATGTTACTTGTGTGCAAAGTCAAAAGATTGTGCTTGGTTTCTGCTTTGATTTGCTGCTCAGATTTCTGCCTTTATTAGCTATACTACACTTTCAAATTGCCAATTTATGATGGCATGCCAATGATGGATTTGTTTTGATGGAGAAAGATAAAAATACTGCAGGGTCAGAGGGGGGTAGACGGCTTGATTTTAAGTTATACTTTAAGTTTGTTGGGTTTTTAGTCAGGTGTATGTTCCATGCTTTTCAAAGTTTGAAATGCATTTGTGTGCAAGTTCATCAAGAAACGATAACTATAGAAATAACTACATAGTAGGGCTGTGCAATTAATCGCATGCAATTCTCATTCGCATCTCGTCAGTAAAGCCGGCTCCGTGATTGGCACTAAATCTCCATCACCTGCTCTCAGATGGAGCGGCAGTTAATACACAGAGCCGTAGTTCACTGACAAGCTACGCGATATCACGTTCATAATCGAATATGATTCATCTGCGATATTGAACGCGATATTGCCTAGCTTGTCAGTGAACTACGGCTCTGTGTATTAACTGCCGCTCCATCTGAAAACAGGTGATTAAGATTTACTGCCAATCACGGAGCCGGCTTTACTGACGAGATGCGCATGAGAATCGCATGTGATTAATTACACAACCCTACTACATAGCTCTCACACCTGCACACAATAACTGTATTATAAGCATGCTGCAGTTATGTCGTCTACTGCTTTAAATGCTCAAGCTTTTTGAAGCAGAATGGATTTTAATTAACTGTCAATGTTTTTATCATTCATCAGCTTCAAACATTGTTTTGGAAATGCCGTTTTTATTATAGTTGGACCTTGCTATTCTTGTAGAATTAGAACAATTAATGCAACTGTATAGTTATCGTTATAGTTATCTTCATCCGGTGTAAACAGGCCTTTTGTGAATTTAAATCTGTTGCTTTAAATATATGAAACAAATTCAGCACCTAACTAGTTCTGTATCCACATTCTCAGCGGGAGAAGGGTTTGACCCTGAATCTAAAGGCAAATGGGACGAGGACTGGGAAAAAAACAAGAACAGCTTCCCATTCAGTGAAAAACTGGGGGAGATAAGTGACAAAATTGGAAGCACCATTGATGACACCATCAACAAATTCCGCAAGAAGGATATGGATGACTCGCCGGATCATATCAGGTACATGACTGAGATTTCAGATGCCATAGAATGGAAAGCTATGAAACCGAAGAAGCGGCAGATCTTTTCTTCCATACATCTGAGTGAAAAGGTTTATCAAAAAGGAAAACATGTAAAAGGCAGACTTGGTTCAGTCCATTTGATTGAATGGAGATAGATCAGCTAAATCTGAGCCAATTGTAAGGTTTAAGCAAACTAAATGATGAAGGAAAGTCTGGCATATGTCACCAGAAAGAAGCGTTTTATTTCACCAGAAAATCAAGTAATGACATTTTGATTAAAAAACATACATTTAAAAAAAAATAGATAGGATGAATTTTTATTTGACCTTGAAATCTACTTTAATAAATTAAACGACCTGTAGGTATGTGAACTAGCACAGTTCTGCACTGTAGTATAAACTAAACTTTCAGTAGCTAGCTAGTAGCTAATCTAGTTTGAGTGATGAATGGAGCTCAAGCGTAATTCAGGCAGATGCTCAGCTGATCGTATCTCCTCCCACTACAATTACGAAGATATATAAGTTCATCCGTACTCACACTTACTATAGTCTGTCGCACAGACATGCACTTACCCTCCTCCATCCCCAACTCCTCCTTATGCAGATACATGATCACTTAACTGCTTGTCCACAGAGATGTATCATCTGTCCAGCTCATTCTTAAATTGTCCAAATGTATTCACAGTGCTGTATTACTATACTTGGATTATACAACTGTTGCATATAAAATATCTGGCAATTGCTTAGGCTTCAGGGGGGTTCAAACCTCAGTGAGGTTTGCTTGTGGATAGCTCAGAATCTGAACCCTTCAGAGCGAAGCTTGCCGCCAAATATAAAGTTCAGGACCTCTACAATATTCTGAATCGAACAGAGTGGTCCTGACTGAACTATATTATTTGTTGACTTTTGTTGCCTCTTCCTGCAGTGACAATGAGGAGGACAGAGTTTCACAGAACGGTCGTCCTGCAAAGTCTGAGTTTAAGGATGACGAGGAGACCGTAACAACCAAGAGTGTCCAGATCACACAGACCACAGATGCAATCACCTCCACCACCACCACCACCACCTCTACACGCAAACGCGGCGGAGTCCCGTCCAAAACGGTGGACCTGGGCGCCGCCGCTCATTACACCGGCAGCAAAAGCAGTCCAGATGCTGACAACAACAAGGTAAAATACTGGAAATGGTGCATTATCAAATGGATGGCTGCCGTGCTACAATAGCTAGGTTAATATTTGTAATTGACCAATAACTGCAATAATGTCAGTTCCACTATCTAATTATAGGCATTCATTTAATTTCAGTAATTTGAAGCATGAATAATTTCCCATCATTCAAATAATTTATAATATATCGGTATTGTGGTTTAGTTATATACTTTATAAATATTAATTAGCATTTACAGTAATCATAATTTATAAAGTTCCAATAATTATAGCTTCAAAATATGTCAAAAACAACAATAATAATAATAATAACAAACAACAACAATGTTTAAATATTATGAAATAATTGTAATAATTTTAAGCATGTATCCTTTCCCATCATTTTAAATTACTGTATAATAATAAATATACATACATACATAAGATATAAATGAAGCACTTCACATACATTTTTACATAGAACCTGCAAAATGTGTTAAAGCTAAGTCTAAGACCACTGCATATTCTAAACCAAAACCCGAGTGCACCTCTACATTCCTCTCTATGAAGTGATTAGGTAGCAAAAGGAAGCCTGTGCTGCCTTCATGTGGTAGAAGTGAAATGTGACGTTCTTCATTCTCTCTTCAGACATCAGTGAGTCGGTCGTCCAGCACAGGGTTTGCAGATCTGTTGATGGTGGACTCTGGCTCTGGTCAACCAGTGTCTTCAGGTAAGACCCAATCAGCTGCATTTGCTAAGCATCACTGTTACTATTGCTTATACTTAGGGTAGGGTTTGATCACCACTCACAAACCAGCTCGAACCCCCACACCTCCTGAATGGACACCACAGCTCAATGTGGTTGGAGCATATAACGTTTGCTGCTTGGTTATTCTTCATTTTTGAGCCCGATTTCCTCCATGCAGGGACTCAGACAGAAACTTTTCCTGAAAGTTGATGTAGCTTTTAAAGCCATGCTCATGGAAGTTCTTTAGAGACATGTAAGTGCCCCAGATGAGTGTTAGTTGTGTGTGAGAGAGAGAGCGAATAGGAGATGGGTGCACAGATGCTGCTGTCCCTCCGTATCCTGTCAGCTGCCCGACAGCTGTGCTGTGTCTGCTAGCATCAGTCAGGAGGTCAAAGCTGTTCCAGCCAGGTTCTGACAACCTAATTGTGTGTATGTGGATGGACACGTGTGTTTGTCTGTGCATCTGAATTTTAGTCACACATCCAGATCAGTTTGTCCTATGCTGTTGTTCGTCACAGTAGAAAAAAGTTATTTATAATTTTGGATATAAAACAGAGATTTCAGTTTTTCTGTTGTGAATTTTCTTTTCAGCAAAAAAAAAATAATATATATATATTAGTGCTGTCAAACGATAAATCACATCCAACAATAAAAGTTTGTTTACATAATGTTTGTACTTTATATTTGTATTATGTATATAAAAATACAAACACACAATATATATTTTGAAAATATTTTAAATGTATATATTTATATTCATATAATTTATATTATATATAAATATATTTAATATATAAACATAACATATTTTTCTTAAATATATACACTGTACATGCATATATTTAGATTTTTTTTTTTTTATTATTATTTTGGATGTGATCGCAATTAATCGTTCGATAGCACTAATATATATAAATTGTTTATTTATTTGTTTTTTTATATATATAAATGCTGTTCTTTTGAACTTTATATTCATCAAAGAATCCTGAAAAAGTAATTTCCACAAAAATATTTGTCAGCAAGCATTGCTAATGAGAACAATGTTTGTTGAGCAGGAAATCAGCATATTTGAACGATTTCTGAAAGATCATGTGACACTTGATGCTGAAAATTCAGCTTTGCATCACTGGAATAAATTACATTTGAAATATATTAAAATAAAATCTGAATATTTTAGATTGTAATATTTCACAATAAAGTTTTCAAAATAGATGTAGTTTTAGTGAGCATAAGAGACTTCTTTGAGAAACATTAAAAGCCTTACCTACCCCAGATTGTTGAACTTGTTTTGTAAGCTATGTATAGTTGCGTTCTAAAGACTATATACGTCTCATCTTAATGTTTTGCAGGTGGAAACTCCGATCTGATTGGTGACTTTGCCGACTTCTCCTCACCTGCTGCCTCTGTCAGTCTCCCGTCAGCTTCTGGTATGTGTGACCCAACTGCACACAAGGGCCAAAACTGTCTTTATCTCATCAGACAATATCTTGCAAACTGTAAATGTCTCGCTGTGCATTTTTCATGGTAAAGCATTACCATAAGTACTATTTCATCAGAAATATCACCTGTCAGTGGAGCATTGGGCTAATTCAAGGGTTTTAAACTTATGGTGGCCGTATCTTCAGTTCTCTTGATATCAGGGAAAAACATGTTTTGGAGAAACAAAGTTCGAGAGTAATAATAATATTAAAAACTCTGATGGTAAATTTTTCATTTCAAGCAAAATTAATGGTGCAGTTGTGTCTACTGCTACGCACTAGTAGGACAGTTTAGTGTCTACCTTCTCACTATATGATCTCCAGAGCTGCTCTGAGAGTCACTTCATGAGCTTTTCACCATTTGATTTGATACAGTTATCATCAGATACACAAAGAAACTCTAACATGGAAAAAAAATTTTTTTGCTTTAACTTGAAATTTTGGCACAGGTACTTTATAATACTATTGTACAGTAGAATGTATTTCTCAAAGTAGTAATAATAATAGTAATAATTAAAATCAATTTGTAACTTTTTAAGAATTTTTTTTTCTTTGTTTTTATTTTAACAATAAACCATAGTTTTGAAGCACCTTGTTTGCCACAAAAATAAGGGTAACTGTTTAATTGTAATTGTCTCCATTTTTTATAATAAATTTGTGTTAAATTCTAAATCCAGAAAAATTCAAACAGACAACAGATATTAAAAAAAAAATATGAAACATTTAAGTCTATTATTGTTTAAAAAAAAAAAATTTGAATTGTTAAAGTTGTATTAATACGGTTGATTAGACATGCTTTGATTTTTAAAGTTTAATAAAACAATAAAAAACTACATTTTAAATGTCAAAAACTGAATTTGGAAAAATAAAACGAAAGTTGGGAAAAATTAAAGAGATTTAATTAGGCTCTAAAAATGTATTTTTTGTTAAATATGCAATAAATAGGGGTGTAACGATACGCGTATTTGTATTGAACCAAGGGATGGGCATTTTCCAAATATTTTGCATTGGAATATTTGGGCTCATAAAAGACGAATATTCATTTATTTAAATGAGGTTTAATGAGAAATACGTAATTTTTTATTATGTTTTTGTCACTATTTCTGAACAAGCTTACGATTAGCCGTTACACAACAATATTCTACAACAACGTTACGTTATATCGCAAGGTTTTATTTTGGTTGAAAACATGAGTAAACATAAAAAAGTATTCAAGATCAAGCAGAGCAAACGAAAAATCAGTACAGAACGTAGGCTACATATACTCGAGTCAGCCTATCTTTATTGTGTTTACATTGTTTCACGTATTAATTCTGAGAGAAACAATAATATCCACATGCTCGAGAGAGTCGGGTTAAAGTTTTTTCTTCAGTCTGATAACAATAAGAACGTGCTGACAAAGATAACGTGTGCTAACAGTTTCTTAGCGCTTTATGTTAAACCACTCTCCCTCGAGGAAACTTGATATATGTCTGAAGATAATTTCACTGTCAGATAAACTCTCTTCTCGGCTCAATCGAGTACAGCTGCGCTCCCCTGCAGTCGTGATGGACAGCCGTCTTTCCTCAGTCGACTGTGTTTGGATTTCATGATTTCTCATTGTGGTGGTGATATTATGATACATAAGTTTCACTAGTTCATTTGACCAGAAGTAATTACATTTTGTCAGATGATTTAGATCAAAGTAAATCCAAACTTCGCGAGGCAGATGACGACGTTCTGTGATCAAATCCTATCAATTTGTCAACACGCTCCACAGCGCCACCCAGTGCATGTAGTTATAACTGCTTAGGATTTATCATGGATTCCCTGCATTTACGGCCAGCAAATGAACACATAGTAAAATTCGAATTGTTTTTGTTCGAATAATAATTACAGACCGAATGTTCGACTATTCGTGCACACCCCTAGTTCAGTGCGAGGCTTTTGGTTCGGTACGCATTACAAACCGAACGATTCGTTGGACTAATCCTATTACGTTAGGAAAATAAAAGCTCAAAGTGTGTGAAATATCAGTGCCACTGCGCTCAACAACACGATGTAACGGGCATCGTGCTATCTGCTCCGCGATAACCTCCCCTTGCTGGGTGCGTCGAAAGACGATGATCTTGTATCGACGATAGCCAGAGATATTGTCAAAAACATCAATCAATCAATCATTGGCAATCTTAAGAGGATTTGGCATTTCCAATTAATGTAGGCCTGTTACATTCTTATTTTATTAGGCCTATTATTATTAAGAAGTTACTTTTATTATTAAATTAAAATTACAATTAATTTGCCCCGCAATATGTACCACATAACTGACATGCTGCGAGGATAAGATTAGGCTATTTACTCCTCAATTAAAATGTATTTTAAAACAGGTCTATTAAGCTACGGCTACATACAATGAATTATAGTCCTATAATTAAAGTATTAACTCTGCAGTCATCAATAAAAAGCTTTTATTTAAAGCACCGACTTTCAAAAACAACCCGTTTAACACGAAAGCGCCGTCATTCCGTTTTTACTTTCACTTTCTGCTTATAGTGAATTGACTGAGATTAAGATGTTCACTGGCATGAATCTTGTGCAAAGCGTGTACGTGTGCAAACCCTGGTGCAAACACGTGCTTGTGTGATATCCACTGGCTCAGAAAGATTTCCAACATTGCGACGTAACCAATTGCCCCGCCCCCCTGTATGGAAAACGTGCCGAACCGTGACACCCCTGTGTCACATCGAACTGTGAATTTTGTGAACCGTTACACCCCTAGTAATAAATTGATGTTAAATTGTATAATTTTAATTTTTACAGTTGGTTAGACATGCTTTTTGAATACTAAAATGTAATTTAAATTTAAAAACAGTTTGGGGAATAAAAAATAAATAAATAAAACTGATTTCACAGGGCCCTACAGAAGTGCTGCAGTTATTAAGATTTCTTATGTTGATGTTTGTGTCCCATTGAATTATTTATTCACGTTTTTTTTTTTTTTGTGGTGTGGAGAATAATTTTAGACGTAGCATCTGCAGAATTTGCTCTAACTGCGCATTTAGAAAATGATTACAGCCATTCAATACATATTCCACTTTACAGAGAGAAATGGGCGTGCTTGCGTTGACATTTCCCATCATCCTCTTCCCTCCCTGGGCCTCGGTTCAATGTAGAGCGAGTTGCACTTTGCTGGTGGGCAGGAGGATGACAATTCTGTTGGCTTGTCTGAAATATGATTGGAGTAGCAACACACGACACAGTGAAATATTGATGAGTGACTGAGGGGTCCAGATGGAGCTGCTACCTGCTGAGTGTTATGAGCACAGACACACGTCAGCTCCCATCATCCATGCTCCATCTCCCCTGACAGAGACTCACTCCTTAAGAGCAGTGTGTGTGTACGTGTGAGGATCCGGTTTGAAGTCCTCAAGAACAGCCACACAACAGTCAACCAATAACCTTGTCAGGAGGAGAATTAACACAAATAAATTATAAACGTGTATGTAAGTTCAAATAGGATTTCTAATGATTCAGCTCAAGGTTTTCCCCAGTCAAACATTGGAAATATATAAATGTCATGTGGTGCAACCAATATGCATAAACATACAAGAGACAAAAATAAAAAAATTAAGGTCCCGAGGGATTCTCACATGATATAAAAATGCAACTTTTTTTTAGTTCAGGTTGTAAAATTGTCATTCGTATGCTCAACAAGGCTGCGTTTATTTGATCAAACATCCTGTAAAAAATATTCTAAAAATATTACAAATTAAAATAACTGTTTTCTGTATTAATGTACATTATCATATAATTTTTCCTGTAATAGCAAATCTGAATTTTCAGAAGCATTACTCCAGTCTTCAGTATCACATGATCCTTCAGAAATAATTATAATATGCTGATTTGCTGCTCAACAAACATTTTTATCATCATCACAGTTGAAAATTGCTGTGGTGCTTAATAATTTAATTTAATTCTTTAATGAATTTATGAACCCGGTAATTGAGAATTTACATCTCGCAGTTCTTGACTTTTTTTTCTCAGAATTGTGATAAAAATCGCAATTTCAAGAAATGCTAGATATAAACTCCCAATTCTGAATTTTTTTTCTCGTTATTGTGAGTTTATATCTTGCAATTGACCATTTTAATCACAATTCTGGTGTTTTTTTATTGTGAGATATAAACTCAATTGGGAGGTAAAGATTATTACAAAATTACTATTTTCTTAATTGCAACTTTATATCATACAATTCTGAGCTTATATCTTGCCATACGAGTTTGTATAATGCAATTCTGAGAAAAGAAAGTTAAAATGGCAAAATATAAACTCGCAATTGCAAGAAAAATGTCAAAATTGTTAGATAAAAAGTCGCAGTGATCTTTTTTTATTATTATTATTTAGTGGCAGAAACTGGCTTCCATAGAGAACAGCATTAATTAGAAAAATGGGATTTTGTTTTGGTAACGATGTTAAAGTCTTGTCACTTTTGATCAATTTAACGGATCCTTACTGAATTAAAGTATTAATTCCCTTCTCACTGACCCAAATGTTTGAACGGTGGTACGTATGTGTCTTTGTTTGTTTGTTTATTTAATGGTTCTAATTGATTTAATCTCCTCAGGTTCGCTGTCTACTGGTAACGGTGAGTTTGGTGACTGGAACGCCTTCTCCTGCACCAGTCCTCGAGCTGTCACTGCTCCGGCTGCCATCCCAGATCTGTTCAGTGACGTGCCCGCTCCAGCCGCCCCCGTGCCCACATCCACCCAACCGGCTTCCACTGACCTCTTTGACCTGATGACCCCCAACAACAGCAGCCTCAGCGCATCCCAAAGCATGACCTTCAACATGTGCCCGCAGAACGCAACCACACCTCTGTCCAGATCACAGGTAAACGTCGGTTCGGTTCGTCAGAAAGGCTTTCTAGAACAACAGATTCACTGACCTACATGCATTTTGTATAGCAGGTATACATTTTGACCTGAAAAGGTATGTGTGCATTTTGATGTGATGTAAGTAGGTGATGATGTTTGTGATGTAGATGTAGCTGGACTTCCGTGATGAAATGTTCACAGCTTTTACAGCATCTTCTGGCTGATAGGCATGCTATGGCAAGACATAGCTTTTCAATTAGTTTATTATGGTCTTGTTCTTATTTGCTTTTTTCTTTTGCAAGATCTGGCAACACTACTGAGTTAAGACGTTCCTTGTCATTATGTGCACCACTCATAAAAGAGGAGACAATTCTGATGCTTTTTGATTACCTGAATTTTTCAGATAATTGAGTGAATTTGGTTATAGAATGTGGTTGTTACTCCTGTAAACTATTGAACTGTGTAAGTACAGAATATGACTAAGCACTAAAAGGTGAGTTTAGCTGCGGTGTATATTAGTCTACTTAAACCCGCCCCTTAATTCAAGTTTATCTGCAGCATCCACATCTCAAACTTTTCTACACTTTTTCTTTTGTGATAATCCGTTACACTCAGAAGAAAATACTAATTATACAATATTAGAATATTAATTAGAAGATACAGAATTTTATTCTTTAGATAAAATTATTATTGTTGTTATATAATCATATTAAAAGGGTTTCATGGAAATGGTGTGAATGTGGCTTGAGACAACTGAAATATTTTTTTAATTATTAAACAAAAAGTTATGTAGAGGCCCCCCCATATCCTCATGCTAAAATCTATTGTAAATCCACATTTTAAAGCTGCACCCCTAGAGATCAACTTTGAGACCTTTTTCACCCCTGATGACTTTGCATCCCTGCCTCAAGAATATATGAATGCATTCTGTCCTCTCAGCCGATGCATATGTTGAATAACTTGGTATGGTGATACGTGGGGAAATGACTGCAAACTGAAGTAGTGCACTCAGAATATATTCCTATGGTTGGCAGGTCAGGAACATAATATAACACAGTGAATCAGATTGGCGTTCATATATGGGTTGAATTAAATGGATACATGTTGTTAGTCCAGCTTTGTCCTATTATGAGTGGTATTATAAGTCAACCAACTTTGTTTTATGAAAAGTATGAGTCGCCTAAAATATTACAATTAAAAAGTGCTGCAGCACAGTCAATGTATTGTTCAGTATTCTATTATTGCAACTCATCATTTTAAAAATAGTGCTGTAATTTGAAATTATTATGAGTTTAATAGGGTATATTCTGTTGTAATTCTAAGATTTAATTTACCGTAAATTCCTCTCTTATCAGACAATAGGCGGCCCGTTATTGCCTCCGCAGATGGGACTACAGAAGTCAGGCGGGAATGTATCAATGCCTGCCACCTGGTCAGACCCAAGCGTGAACATCAGCCTGGATTTCCTGTCTGCAGGCCTGAACCCTCCCAAAGCCACACAGCCCACACTCAACACCATGATGCAGCAAGGTTAGAAACCCCAAACAATCTATAGCCATTCTATCTTCATGATTCAGATCAGATTGTCTTGCCTTGAGTTGATTAAACATTGTTCTTCGAGGTAATCAACAGTCACAAGCAATTGCATGTATTATCTATTTCTTATTTAGGTGTCCAGCCACCTTTGAACATGGTCACCCAGAATTTCACCGGAATGACACTGAATGCCCAGCCCTCGGTGACCTCTCCCAGACCAGGAGTGAACCCCATGATGGCCGGGGGGGCCATGGGCATGGGAATGCCTCCTACTATGGCGACAGGCACCATGGGAATGGGATCTGTGGGCATCGGAGGAATGCCTATCAATCAAGGACTCGTGGGCATGAATATGATGCCTGCTGGAATAGGCCTGCCAGGTGCCCTGGGCATGCCCAGCATGGGGATTGGCCAGAGCATGAACCCCGCCATGGTGCAACCTAAACAAGATGCCTTTGCAAACTTTGGCAACTTTGGGAAATGAAGGGTGAATCACACCAAGAGGGTTAACGGTCCAAATACACCTTCTCAATAGAAGGAGCTGCATCCAGTGAAATGGACAAAACTGACAAAACTAGTCCGTGTCCCGACTCTTCAATCATTTGTCCTCATTCGTTAACAGATACAGAGAAGAAAAAACACACACACACAAGAATCTGCTTTTCTTTCATGTGGGGTTGATAACCGAAGGGTGGATTCTTTTGTAAATGGTGCAAAGCTTATTATATACTTTTAAAGGAAAAAAGATGACTGTGCAGTTTGTTACATTATTCCACTGTCCGTTTCACAACAGAAACATCATAGACTCTCACTTTTTTTTTTTTTTATCACGGCCCTGTTCACTTTTCAAATACGACTGATTTCAGAAATTACCTCATAATTTGCATTACTCATGCTGTGATTTAAAGACCGCAAAGGGTTGATTTGTAAATATCTTGGTGTGTAAAAAATACATTATTTTACTGACTTCTCAGATGGTATAAGATGGAACAGTTTACCACAGGTCCTTTATATTTGGTTTGAATTGTTACAGTTTGTCAGATATACAGTCACTCCTTATATTCCGTTATCACTCCAGCACCTGCTATTTAATTTAGATGAATATGGTCAACTTTTTTTTTTAACAGACTATATCTGTAGATATAGTTTGAGTGCTTTTGTGTAGCGAGCTGCCTGACCGTAATTTGAAGTGTGCCTGCCTGTGAAATGGCCACCTTTTAAATGATACAAGTATGTGTGTGAAGGTTATTAACAGTTCTTGATGAATCCAAAACTGTCTTAGAGAGGATGTGTTGCGTGAAAAGCGAAAGCCATTACATTCTGGATGTGGATAGTGCTACATACGTTCATCTAATGTGAAGATTTCTGGGGTCTTGTCATCTGAAGCCGCACAAATAAGTGCTTTGGCGGTAGCAGGAGTAGTGTTACATATTCCTAGTAACTACTTGAATTGGTATTTATAATGCCTCATAATAACAGTCATATCCGTTATATCCTTTTCTTGCATGCGTGTCGATTTGACAGTTTCAAGCATTGTTGCGGGTCAGTGTTAAATTTATGAAATGTCTGTCACAGGATTATATAATGGGTATGGAATCGATGAAGGCATGGTGAACCCCAAATGAAGTTTACTAGTCACTTTTTTTCTTTCTTGACATTCGGTTTTGTCCATTTTCTCATATGCTGCTTTACAAGGGACCCTCCATCAGCAACTGAGGCATTATGTTCAAAATGACCAAATCTTTATTTTAATACCATTTAGATTTATTCCATAGTGGTTTAGTTTCTTATTTGAATACTTCACATTATACAGAGAGATCCTGTGCATATACATTCTTCTAGACATGAGTGAATCGAGTAAACACTTCTTAGTTTATGCAAATGTAAAGAGAAACATGCAATTATCGAGCGCCTCTGTCATCTTTACAGATTTCAGTTTTTGATTTTGATTGTACTGAGAAACTTTGTTTAACATTAAACGATTTCATCAAAAGCTGGCTTTGTGACTTTAATGGTGTCTAGACTTTGAGCGTTCTCATTAGTGAATAGTTGATATTGTTCCTTACAATTCAAAGAGATGATTTCAATAGTGCCTCTATTGAAACCATGTTCATCAAAATCTAATAAACATATGTAGATGATGATGAACCACTTTTGAGGATGAGTTGTGCTTTAATGGAAACCGGCTGTATTTAATAATGTCCTGTCCTGTGTCTCCCTCCAGTGTCGACACCAGGGAGTCACTTAAGCCTATAAAGTCTATTGTATCGTGTTTTATATGCTTTCTAAATTATCAACATGTACAAAAACTGGTTTATACAATCATTACATGCCATCTGTCCTTTGATAATTCATACTTTTTTGTAGTAAAAGACCTTTTAGTATAATTTTGAATGTCTATCTTCTGGTTGTAAAACATTTACAGATTTTTATAAAGTAAATTAATTTATTTAATGAAGCAACTTAATTTACTGTATCCATTTTTTTCTGAAAAACCATGTTAAATGTATCAAATATGATAAATATTGATCAGGCTTTTGATGAATTTGTACATCTGTCATCACTATTTTATTGCATTATACGTTTTGCCTTCCACAATTAAATGTAATCTTATTTCAGTTATTGGGAGATAGAGTATATGCATTTATAACAGTTTGTTCTGGTTCTCAAATATGATTGGTTGAGAACCGTGATAAAATTAAATTGTACAGTAATACAGATTTATCAGATTAGTTTCTGATTATTATTTCAAATGTCAGGCTTTAGAAAGATAAGGGGGCAAACCTGACTTGACCCTAAATGTAAGGCTGCTAAAATGTTATATTTAGATTTTATTGATATTGCATATTATAATGTATATTTTATTTATATTTATTCTAATTTTAAGGGTAACATGTCTGTGAAAATAATTCATACAGAGTGAGATCAAGCTATTTAAATAGTTGAAAAGGAGCTGTTTTAAGACTGTTTACCAGTTAGAGACAGAAAACTCAACATTTAATAAAACAAAAAAAATACATTAAGAATCTACACCTTGGCAATAGGTAGTATTTGATCTTCTAAATATATCCAAATACAAAACCTAATAAAAATGTGTAATTATGCCTGACAACTCTTATCCTTTTTGTATGTGGATAGGACTAAACAGGCATCTACTGGTGAAGTTGTTGTATTACATATGATTTGATTTATTTTATTCACATTGCACTAATCTGCCTCCATTACTTCAATTTTAAATACCTTTGCTGAGTTTGCTCGTTTTCAAACTTGTGCGCTTTTTAACTTTTATGCATATTTTTAATTTTAAAAAATAACATCCCTAATATTTTAAATATTCAGGTTTATTAGGACATTTTTTCACTGTCATTTCAATGGCAAAATTAGTGTCCCAATTTACCTGAATTCGTTAATATTTACAAAGAGTTACGAAAATACACTGAAAATATATGCACGGTTTTACCAGTAGCTATTTAATTGCTATCAAAACTTCCTAATTGTATATCAAGTGAAATATAGAGTTTTAAAATATGTATTTATTTTATTTACACATTTGAATAAATGCTTCTAACGTTACGTCCATGTTTTCTGTATTTGCGTGGTCACGTGCTTTTCGATAGCTGTTGTTTGTTTTTGTTTTCTTAAAGGACGCTGGCGCTTTTTAACATTCCACAGCCATTACTGTTGAGTTACGACATACTGACAAGCGAATGGATAAACACCCCAAAATGAGAGCCAAGAAGAGGTTCAGAGACGATGAAAAAGGCTCAACAACTGATGAACCGGTACCAAAATGTGCCAAAACAGAAGAAAACTGCATTTTGAAGAAACTTGGTCCTCCTGTCACGATCCCCGCAGTCAGAGGAGCTCCACGAGTCAGTGAACCAACTGAAGTGAACAGCTTGACCACTCACAGACGAGATGAAGCCTTTAACTCGATCAACAGGTCATTAACAGGAGATTTGGGGATTAAACGGGACAACGCCGACTGGGTTCCACTTCCACTTTATCCCTCAGTTCAAACTTCAATGGTGCAAACCACTGATAACGCGCTTTCCTCTTTCAACGCAATTTCTCAGGTTTTCTCAGTTAAAGACACGCCGCAGTCATTTAACTGGAATTTGTACAGTGAGGCGCCTTTCCCAGTAATAAACCATCAGCCAATCAACGAGGCTTATTTTCCGAAAGTAACCCATCAGCCAATCAGCGCGGCGTCCGTGATAAACCGTGAGCCAATCAGCGAGGCTTCTGTGCAGATCAATACCGAAGGTCTGAACTTCTCTCAGCCGCCTTCCGGAGCAGGTAGGTTGAAGGCTTTATGTACTGGAGTAGAACTGTACACTTCTACTTTACAAAACATTTTACATATTAATTTTAAAGAATAACTATTAAGATAAATGGTGTATGTACATATTACTAAATGGTTCATTAGACCAAAATAGTGAAGATTGCTTCAGAGCAAAAAGCAAAATGATGGATTCAGTGACATAATTCCATTCCTTCCTAAGAATTTTTTTAACTATGTAAATATGTATATACATGAAGACATTTCCTTGTTTCGCTGTCTCTGTGTGCAGAAAGTGAGGTGGCAAGATCTCCGAACAAAAACGTTTCTATCAAAAGGCCCATGAATGCCTTCTTCTTATGGTCAAAGATCCACCGACCTGCCCTGTCTAAGGCCAACCCTAATGCTAGCAACTGTGACATCAGTGTTCAGCTAGGGTTAGAATGGCACAAACTGTCTGAAGAGCAGAAGAAGCCATACTACGAAGAAGCCCGCAGAATCATGGCACAACACATGGAGAAGTACCCAGGTAAGCAATGGAGAAAGATTCAAAGACATTAAAGGGCATATGTAGAATCTCAAAGTTGAAAGTTAGTTGTCACTTTTTTCTAAATGTCTCATTGTCATCAACACAGATTGGGTCTATCAGCCATGCAGAGTGAAAAAGAAGCTTTCAGCATCCAGAAGGCCACCGGTCGTCCCTGCGACCCAAATCTCCTCACCCTTCATTCTGACATGGGGACAGAGACCGAACCCCTATCCAGAGCACCTAACATCCGCGAGAGGGCAGAACAGTCTAAATTATCCAGGTTCTGCTACTTAATTATATAGCTTATGCCTTGAATATTTCAGGTTCATTACAAATTAATCTGTCGAACACATTTATTGCGCAATGTTGATGATTACCACAAATTCGACTCATCCTGCATTTTCTTTAAAGAAAACAAAGTATGAGGTTAGGAGAGACACTTAAGCCCTAAATATGCTTTGGTTTTTATGTGTACAGTAGAGTACGGCAAATGTCATCATCAGCGGTGTATACACATTATATACACAAACAAACAGAATTATTATTTTTGTTTCTAATCAAATGCCGTAATTTTGCTAGATTAAATGTGAGACTTTTTTCCACTGCATTTTGACATCACAAGTAATGAAGTAATTACTTTCACTGTAGAGCATTTTTATTATGATAAACAAAAAAAACTTAGCAAGCACGCAGGTATACTATTGGTCTTTAAAACCCTCCAAGAGTTGAATTCACTGGTTAATGTCAGTTAATATTCTGGACTGGGTGTTTAAACATGATATAAAGCCAAATTACTTCTCACGCTAAAAACATCACAATGCTTTTGTCAGCCAACATTACCCAGGCCATGGAGATGCAACAAGGTTTTATCAACACAGATCCATGTCCTCGCTCTGCTCCTCACTGTATGTTCTCTACAGACCTCCACAAGACTGGCCAGCAGTTCTACCCAGCAGAGTAAGCTCTGAAAACCTCCTCCTAGTATTGCATTGGGTTTGCAATGTGAATACAAATACACAAATGAACATTTTATACTATAGTAGAAAAGATTTGTAATGCCGTATTTTTCATAGGCTGAAAACAAAATTATCTTTTTCTCCCACAGATCAATTCCATGTTCAAGCTCTTCTAGCCATCTCATTGACTTCATGAGCCACTGTGAGAATCTGAGGCATGAGGCGCCCGTCCTGAATTATGAATATTGCCTCCATGATGACAGTTAGACAAACAGTCTTTAGTTCTGGACTTCTGGCTTCCTGTTTGCTCCTATGACAGGACTGCACTAGAGTGTGTTACCATTGTGATTTATCTTACTAATCAATTTTTCAGTTCTTATTACAACCACAATAGTTTTTCCGGTTGTATTACAAAATAAAATGTTTCAAATTCCCTGCCTTAAAGAGTGTCTGCATGTTCATAAATAATGGAAATGACTTGTTCTAAAACAAATCAGGCTGAATTCTGATTGGAGGCATGTTGGCAGACAGGGTTCCCATGTATTGTTTACAGTCGTGTCATTATTGAATAAGAATTTTTTTAAAGAACTGTTTTTTTAAATGGCCATAGCCAGTCATTTCAGAAACAAAGCACAAAAATAATATTGATTTTGGAAATGGCTGTGACTTTTTAGGGCTGTAGTAATCCTTCATCACATTGTGACTTTTAATCTTTAATATTAAAATGTACATTATACAAATATTTATTGGTACTTGTGAAGAACTATTATAAGCAAAATAGTCATACGCCATTTTTATATTTATTGTGTACAAATTATTTAAAATGGTAAAAATGCGACCAGCTGTTGCATAATTTCCTCCATGGCCAACAATTTGGAACCTAATGAGTTAATGTTAAGGTACTTCTGTGAATAAATTAGATAAAATCCACAATTAAAAGGAACATTATATGAGTACGGCAACAAAGATGGGTTGTTATACAGTACAGTTGTTATACAGATATATATAATTATACAGTATTATAATATTGTAAAATCAGTAGGGGAAAAGAGCAGTTTTATGGAAGGCATAGAAAGGAAGAAGTAATGATTTCTAGATTAAGGATGGGACACAGGACTAAATTCAACACTTGCACTAATGAGGAAGCATGGAAATGGTATGTGTAATGAATGTGATGTTTCTGAAACAGTAGAGCACGTGCTTTTTGAATGTAGTAAATATGATCATCAGCGTAACAGTCTTTTTAGTAATATAAAGAACAGGCCAGTGAGCGTCGTGGACCTTCTGGGAAAGGGTTTGAGTGATTAACAGATAATTAAGGTGGTTTTAACATTTTTAGAGTTTAATAGGACTAGACTACATGATTCAGTGTTTGAGGATGAGGGTCATGATACTTCTGCCCATCTAAGAGGTTGAGGAGACCAGTGCGGAAACTGGAGGAGCTGAACGCGTGCGCAGGATCAAGCTTTGGCTCTGGTCCTATGGGGTGGTTGGACATTACAATTATTATAATTTTTTCTATAAATATGTATTTGTACAGATTCATCACCCATGTGCGCGAGATATACAGTAGGTGGCGGTAATACTCCAAAGGAGTGAACGGCCATTGAACCAAAAGAAGGAGGAAGTGCTTCACTAACAGGAAGTTCAGCTGGAGTGTGTTTAGTGTCTGGAGCGATGGCGGAAAACACAGAAGGAGAGAGTGCTGGACTCGGGGAGAACAGGTCAGATAACGCTAGTCTGTGCTTGTCTTTATCTTAGCTCTATAGCGAGCCTGTGTTATAGTGTGAGTGGTGGGAAAGTCCGCTGGCGCAGTTTAGCGCAGTTAGCATGTTTGCTAGCTTTGGAAATGTGACCAGAAGCGCATGGGAAGCAAAGTTATACGCTTAACAACAGCATACTAATCAACAAAGTGTTAATATTTCCCGTTAGCGGCTTGTTAGCTGTGCCTGGGGTTGCTTGCGATCTTAAGCCCACCGGCTTGTTTACGACAAATCATATTTTTATGGATAACAGATGTTTTAACGTTACATGCCATGTTTGTGTATTTTTGTTTAGCTTGCGTTTAAAACAGTTTAAATAAGCACTGAAAAGAAAAATAAAGCAGTAGAGATGTTGCTGCAAACAGCAATACTGGGATCATGCATTGATTTTTGTTTTAAATATACGATAATTTAGTCAAACGCTGAAATTAACCCCCCCCCCAGCTGTCAGTATGTGGACGGATCCAATGCCACGCATCCGGTTCCGATCTCCCCTCAAATGTTTACGTTCACTTGGGGGTTTCAAACTTTTGTCAGCCGAACCAATTTGACCTAACTTATTTACTTTAAGTACCCCCTGAGATTTAGTAAATATTTCAATAATTTAATGGCACATTTGCTTGTTTAACTTTTAAAAACATTTATTTTTATCAGTTTTAAAGTTTCAGTAGTATTTTCATAGCTATTGTTAATACACTCAACATTGTAAAATTAATATCACTGTAATTTACAATGTAATTATTATATTTTTTTATTACAGGGTTTCCCATAAAGATAATTATTTTACATTTAAGATTTTACATTTAGCCTACATCACAATTGTATAAACCTGTAGCATTTATTTGCAAAAACTTTTAATTTAATATAATTTTTTCTTTGTGTTAATTCGTCCCAATTCACGAACCCCCTGCAATTCCCCCACGAACCACCACCAGGGGTTCTCGAACCCCACTTTGGGAATCCCTGATAGGACATAAAAAGCTGGTTACGAGAAAACTCTGTAAGAACTATATTTTGACAGCTTTCATAATTTGACATAAAACGTTCAGGCCAGTTATTACGCCGCTAAAAGGAATTAAATTCTGTACTTGTTCAATTAAGATCCACAGCTTTAAATTAATTTGAGCTTTTATGTGTGATATTCGTTCAAATTAAAATTAACTTTTTTATAAATTAAGATCTTAATTCTAAATATCGTCCTAATTTGATTTAGCTGTTTATGAAACTTTGCATGTCACGTGATGTCCTACTGTGACGTCGTTGTGACGTCATCGGAATTCAGAACTTTCGGAGGCTATAAAAGGAGCAAAGCTGTTAGATGATAAACTTGATCTGACTGAGGCATCCTATTTTCTAATCAGTTGTGACTTGTACACAGAGTTTGGGAGCTTCTATTAATAGCAAAATTCCGGTATACTTTGAATCGTCTTCAAGTGAGGACGACATTAAACAAAGAGACCTCGGCTGGTCGTTGCTTGTAAGCAATTTGCACCCACTTGTGCATGAACGAGTGTTGCGTGAATTATTCGACCCGTTCGAACCCATTTGTTCTCTGCGAGTGTTCAGAAGTAGAAGTGACTTCTGTTGTGGATATGCTTTTATTACTTGTGCAGTGATGAGATGCTCGAGAATTTTTTTTGTGGACAAACAACCAATGCATGAATTAACCCGCGATACCCATTTGTTCTCTGCGAGTGTTCAGAAGTAGAAGTGACTTCTGTTGTGGATATGCTTTTGTTACTTTTGAACATTGCAGTGATGCAAAAGATGCTCTAGAGGCTCTGAATTTTTTTTGAGCTCTTGGACAAACAACCAATGCATGTCAGTTAGGCTGATCACATAATAAATATCGATTTACAAGATTGTGAGATGGTGCTTGGCTAAAGAGATGCGTCTTTAATCTAGATTTAAACAGAGAGAGTGTGTCTGAACCCGAACGTTTTCAGGAAGGCTATTCCATAGTTTAGGACAGATATGAAAAAGTTCTACCTCCTTTGATTTGATTTATGTGAAGTCATCTCATACTTTGGGCAATTCCTGTCATTCAGAGTGCACAAAAACCACAGCTTTGGCTCAGATGACCCCAAGGAAAGCAGCTCTCACGCACCGAGGTCATTGATTGCAAGTAATTTGCTGCCCCGTGTGAGCGAACGAGAGTTGCTGGAAGTATTCATTATTCATCCCATATCTCCTCTGTGCATGTGTGCAGAAATGAATTAACCAGGGTCTCTGGCGGATATGGTTTTATTACCTTTAAACATCGACGTGATGCAGAAAGTGCTTTAGAGGCTTTACATTTTTCAAAGCTCTTTGGCAAAACGGTGTACATCTCATGGTTCCAAGATGCGACCATTGAGGCCCTATTGAGCAGCAGCAGCCCTCAAGACAATTGGGATATTACAGAAGTAAGCCGTCCTGTCAAGCAATCACTGGGATGAAAGCTTGTAAATACTGTGAAGAATGTATTAATGAGTTTTTTTTCCCAGAAGCCTGGATTGGCATTGGTCTTTTGGCCACAGTATGGGCTATGGAGAAACAAATAATTCCCATTCAGTCTACAGCCCTGCTGATGATGGACCAAACTCTATCCCAAACCTAAACACGGTGCAAAAAAAAAAGCCATAGACAAAATGGCAAGAAAATATTTTCAGTCACACCCACTCACCCACAGGGGCAAACAAAGGCCTAGAAAACAGTTGACGGCAGCAATGGCCCACAGTTCTGTGCCCCCCTTGATATCCAAAAAGATTAATACAAAAGTAATATAATGGTGCAAAATCTCTTTTTGTGTGCAACTTCATTCTGTGCATTAATTTGAATGTAGCCTAGATCTGATGTTGTCTACCATGTCATTATTAAAAGTAATAATGCGGAGAAAAACTAAAATCAATCACTACTCTTGATATTATTTCTTGTAATGGGTTTCTTTCACAAGGTCCTTAAAGTGGTTTGAATTCAAGGTCTGGAATTACTGAAAAGTTCTAAAAAGTGCTTAACTTGAAGTGTGTGTGTGTGTGTGTGTGTGTGTGTGTGTGTGTGTGTGTGTGTGTGTGTGTGTGTGTGTGTGTGTGTGTGTGTGTGTGTGTGTGTGTGTGTGTGTGTGTGTGTGTGTGTGTGTGTGTGTGTGTGTGTGTGTGTGTGGTTTGAACACACGAGAAACAAATATGTGCTTTGGAAAAGGTATTACAAATATGTAATATTTATTCACACAATCTATAGTGCCACATTAAATACAACTAGGGATGCATCGATCCGATACTTTGGATCGGTATCGGCTCCGATCCGGTCATTTTATGCGGATCGGGTATCGGTCAGACGAGACCGATCCAAATCCGATGTTGTGCGTATACTATTCTGTGCTGTTGTTAAGCCCCACGAAAACCACATAAACATCATAAAGCACCATAAAGTGTTCGTGCATTATATTTCAAGTGTTCTGAAGCTGTTCCATAGTTTATTCTGAGGTACAGATGAATATTTAAGTCGTTAAATTCAAGTTCACATAAACTCTTCTCTCCGCTGCGTCTGTCTGTCTGTCATCCTTCATTCAGCATTCAAACTGCGCATTGCGTTCGGTTACTACAGTCAAACTCTCTTCAAGAGCGCACAGTCACTGAGGTTTAAAACCGTTAAAAGAAAAGGCTCAATAAACTAATGCACAGATTTAATACACTTCGCATCAATATATCTTCCCCCTGTACTTTTCTTCTCTATGCGGACTCGGAGGGCTGTGCAGCCTGTGTGCTGTCTGTGACTCTGTGTTGTTTCAAGAGCATCATTCTGCACACGGGATGTGCATTCCACCGCGCCGTATTGAGCCTTCGTTTTACAATACTTTAGCGCAATGAAATATAATAATAGTCTTTCTTGTTCTGTCCTATCTATCATATGTTGCTGCCTTATTACTGTGCTATACATTAAAAAAAAAAAAAAAAAAATTATAGTATATATATATATGTAAATGTATTTGCTTGTTTTTTCATGAATGTATTTTACAATACAAAGAGGAATGTGTGACATTTTACCAGATTTAGTCGTACACATATTCACTTTTATTTGTAAATAAAAATCTTTCATTAGGTTTTATAAAACTATTGTGCACCCATGATTTTTCTGTGTTATCACATAAACCCAATCGTTGGCATGTCTTGACCAGTTTTATCGTTTTGTCATTTGGCTTTTAGTGTACAGTGAAAACCAAGTTGAGGTTTTGCAAATCAAGAATATTGGTAGTTACTGATTTTTTTTTTCACAGGATGGTGTTACAGCAGGCTATATGTTTCCGTAGCCCTGCTCCACCACCTACCACAGTGTTACGAGGACCTCCTCCATTACTACGACCCCCACCTCCGCCCTTCAGCATGATGAGAGGACCTCCACCACCCCCTAGACCCCCTTTTGGTAGACCACCGTTTGACACCAATATGCCCCACCTGGAGCTTTGCCCCCACCTATTGGACCCCCACACCTGCAGGTAGATGCTGTTACAAAAATATACGCAAGTTTGTGCATATGTGCGCCAAAAGTGACAAGTGACTTTAAAATGTTTTTAAAAATATCAAGTGACTTTAAAATGTTTAAATATAAAAAATCCTGTTGTGTTTTTCTCAGAGGTCGCCGTTCATGCCTCCACCAATGGGTAACATGCCGCCACCTCCTGGTATGATCTTTCCACCTGGAATGCCTCCATCGCCAGGAACTGGAGCGGTTTCGAGCTTGACTAGTGATGAAATCTGGGTAGAGAACACCACACCAGAAGGAAAGGTAGCAAACGGTCTTTTAAAGTAGAATATATATACTGAATAATAGAGTTGTACACTTAATAGTTAAAAGATTGTAGTCTTGTTTTAAATACCCACTCAATCTTATTCCTAATTGACAACAATCTCTTAAACCTTTGTCAAGTATTTGCATTTGTGCTGTCGCTGACTCGGAGAGAGCAGTTGTCATGAATGGATATGAACAGTGAACAGCTTCACAAACTCGTCTCGCTATAGTATTGTTATTTCTGCGTAAAAACAACATTCAAATTATCACATATGTCCTGGGATAAAAGTCTATGCTTCAGTATTGATAGTGAGTCACCTAACTTCAGCTTCAAATAAAGATTGCTTCGTAATTGTTGTTGTGCCAGTAGGTGACTCTGTCATTCAATAATAATTATTTAAAGAGATTTGTTTAAAGACACTGATTCATCTCATAATAAAACAAGTGACGTCCTCATGATGTAGTCATTGAATCATTCAATAAAGTAAAATTCAATAACAATTAGTTTACTTGTCTTTTCAGAATTGTAGGAAAATTGTGATCTATATTTAAAAAAAAAAATTATTACAAAAAGAATAAATAAAAAAATCTTGATTCTCAATTTCTCTAGAATTGTGCCAATAAATTATGACCAGTTGAATTGCAATAAGTATTAAATTGTAAAATTAGCACAGATTTACACATAACAAGCAATTTTGGGCCTTCTTCGGGCATCATATCCCCAAATGCCTATTTTTATATTTTTGTTTCAAAATAAAAAAAAAATTCTCCACAAATCTAAAAACATTCATGTCCATTCAGTTATTACTGTGTGTGAGAAATGTGCTGTACGAATAAATTTGGGCTCACCTACCTCTTGTTCAGCATGAATTCAAATGTGTGTGCTTTATGTATGTTTTGATGCTTGATTTTCATGACATTTAAGCCACAGCATGATTCAGATAATAAAACACAAGACTTATATTCTTCATGGTATTTTTACCTCTTTTATAGCACTTCCTAGTTGATCTGGATAGTGGTTGAACAGCTAGTCAACCGTCCTGACCCAATCCTTGCATTAGCATACTTGGACTTTTAAACCCTCCCCACCTCATTCTTCCAGGTATACTACTACAACGCCCGGACACGTGAGTCGGCCTGGACCAAACCAGAGGGGGTAAAGATCATCCAGCAGTCAGAGCTCAATCCTCTAATGGTGGCTCAGTCTGGAGGAGCTGCAGCGGCTCCTAACAGTGCTGCCTCTACTGCAGCTAGCAGCGCTACCACGGTTGTGCCAGAGCCAGTCTCCACTCACAGCATGTCCCCCACCCACACCCTCAGCACCAGTCCAGCCCCTGCTGCCTCCCAACCCTCCACCAGTGAGTATTACACACAAAGAAGGAATTATGGGTCATGTAGTGGCCTATAAAATACAAACTGCCCTTATACAATTGATAAATATACAGTGTCTTGTGTTGAGATTATCTTTAATCACACATTCATTCTTCCCTGTGCTATGTTCTTCCTGTAGCTTCGGTTGTTTCTGAGATGCCTCCAGTGGCTTCTACACCTCCTGCTAGTGTAGGTGTGACCCCTGTTGCTGTGGTCAGTGTTCCTACAGTAACCGCTACGGTCAATACAGTTCAGACAATGCCACTGTTCCCTCGAAGTCTCCCTCCTGGCCTGCCCATGGCCCAGCCGGCTGCTGCAATCCAAGCATTCCCCCCGGTCATGGTACCTCCATTCAGAGTGCCCCTACCTGGCATGCACATCCCAATGCCTGGTACGTAGAAAGAAAAAAAATAATTCTAATAGTAGGTTGAGTTGCTTAGTTAGTTTAGCTAAACAGACCAGCAAATGTAGCGGTGCAGTATGTCCTCCATTGAATCTATTCTTGAATAACTGTCAGTAGATGGTGCCCTCTTCTTACAAAGTGAAGTGAACAAGGTGCATACACCTATACTGGTGCATCTCAATAAATTAGTATGTCGTGGAAAAGTTCATTTATTTTAGTAATTCAACTCAAATTGTGAAACTCGTGTATTAAATAAATTCAATGCACACAGACTGAAGTAGTTCAAGTTTTTGGTTCTTTTAATTGTAATGATTTTGGCTCACATTTAACAAAAACCCATAGTTGGATAAATGGAGATGCACAGTGCAGACCCCTTTAGTAACTTTATTCCCTTCAAAAAAGCGCCCAAACTTTATTTAGTCTCTAAGAATCGCCGGTACTGCCGTGCAAGCGAAAGGGCTTGCTGTCCCAGCGCGCGCACAAACACTGATATTATGTTGCTTGCTTCTCTAATTTTACATGCAAGTATAGCCGAAATCACAGCACAGCTATTGTCTTTATCTTATGTGTATTTGATTTCATCAGACGACGGCTCAATTATCAGGATTTTTGTGCAGATTAACATCTTGGAATAGAGAGCTGGTCTCTGAGCCTAGTCTTACTGGGTCGCATTTCAGTCACTATTTCATATTCATTCCATTGTCTGACAACAGAAACAGTAAAATATATAAATGAAAACGGTTTTATTGAGAATTTAGCTGCATCAAAATACAGTATGTGGGCACAGAGAGGGAAAAAAATTATATTAATAAATAATAAATGTAGCCTACATTTTGCATGTTCAGAAGAAGAGCTGCCCTGTCCTGCAAAAATGTAAACAGGTTTGTGTCAGTAAATTAATCAGTGCAATGAAAGAGAAGTAATAGGAACCTAGAATTTCTTTTTTCATGTGTCTAATAGACATGAACAAGTTCTTTGCAAAACATCTATGACCTTTGAAACATGTCTAGTCTTCATGCTCTGTTGAGTTTCAATAATAATACATTTGCATAAAGCATCCATATTTGTCCATGCCCATGTTGATTAGTTGATTAAAGTATTAATTTAAGGTATATTTATAACAAAAAAAATGTGCGATTAATCGCGAGTTAACTCATGTCAATCATGTGATTAGTTGAGATTTAAATATTTTAATCGATTGACAGCCCTAATATATATATGCGACATTCAGATGGTTGGGTCAGAATTTGGCATAATGAACATGAAAGCATGGATCCATCCTGCCTTGTCTCAACAGTTCAGGCTGGTGGTGGTGGTGTAATGGTGTGGGGGATATTTTCTTGGCACACTTTGGGCCCCTTAGTACCAACTGAGCATCGTTTAAATGCCACAGCCTACCTGTGTCAGATGAAACAGAGGATCCAGGTGCAAAGGCAAGTTCTTGTAATAGCTTTTAATGAAGAATAAACACAGGCAGTCTGTCGAGCAATGACACAGAACTGGAACAAACACAAAGAAGGTAAACTACTCCGTAAAGGAAGACTCCTGTCTTGAGGATAGACTGCTGAGCTGGAACTTCTTGTAGGGCAGAAACACAGTCCTTGTAAGAGGTCACAAGCAGCAGGATGACAGAGACACGAAAGCGCACAAGACGAGCACAACTCGTCTAGACCTGATTAGACAAGGTAAATGTTCATGTAGCTAGCATGACACACAGGCATGACACACGTACACACGAAATAATCCGACAAAGAACAAGGGGAAACAGACGCTAGAAGTAGAGAGAAAGTAATGAGACAAAAGTGAGAACAGGTGTGACAGAGAAGCAGCGCGAGCGTTAATTGCAACGAAGAACAGGTGTGGAAAATAGACAGGCAGGGCCAGGGCGAGAGAGAGGGAAAGAGAGAACAAACCCAGCTCATGACAGTACCCCTCCCTCAACGAGCGCCTCCAGGCGCTCCCGAAGAAGGAGACTGACGAGAACGGTAGAAATCGTCGATGAGCGAGCGGTCCAGGATGTCCCGGGCCGGGATCCACCGCCTCTCCTCAGGACCGTATCCCTCCCAATCCACCAAAAACTGGTGGCCCCGCCCCCGAGGACAAACGTCAAGCAGCCTCCGTACCCTGTAAATGGAAGACCCCTCGTCAAGGGCAGGAGGCGGACGGGTGGGAGTACGAATAACAGGTTTGATACAGGATACATTAAATACGGGACGTGTACACGCTCTGGAACGACACAGAGCAGAACTCACCCTCTTCCAGGTGCGTCTACACCTCTGAATGAACGCCTGCACTGAAGGCACGGAGGACTCGGTCTCCTGGGAAGTGAAAAGCGGAGGCTGGTAACCGAGGCAAGCATGGAATGGGGATAATCCAGTGGCGGACGACGGTAGCGAATTGTGAGCGTATTCAGCCCAGGAAAGTTGGTCGCACCAGGAAGCAGGACTCTGAGACGTCAGACTACGCAACATGCGACCAAGAATCTGGTTGGTACGTTCAGCTTGCCCGTTGGTCTGGGGATGGAATCCTGACGACAGACTGGAAGACGCCCCAATCAGTCGACAGAATTCCCCCCAGAACTGGGAGGTAAACTGTGGCCCCCTATCCGAAACGACATCTGTCGGAAGCCCATGGATCTTAAAAACGTGATCGACCATCACCTGCGCGGTCTCTTTAGCGGACGGTAATTTGGGAAGCGGAATAAAATGAGCCGCCTTAGAGAATCCATCTACCACTGTCAAAACTACCGTGTTCCCCGCTGACGGCGGAAGACCAGTGACAAAGTCTAGAGCGATGTGCGACCACGGACGAGAAGGAATAGGAAGTGGTCTAAGGAAACCCGCGGGTGGAGAATTACTCGACTTAGTCTGGGCGCAGACAGGACATGAAGCTACAAAACGACGTATGTCGCGCTCTCTAGTAGGCCACCAAAATCTTTGGCGAATGATGGCCAGCGTTCCTCTTACACCGGGATGGACGGCTAATTTAGAGGAATGACCCCACCGGAGAACGGCCAAGCGAGCGGCTTCGGGAACAAACAAAGCTCCCTCAGGAGCTCGAGGCGATCTCGTCACGTGCGAAAGAGCCCTTTTCACAGTCTGCTCGACTCCCCAGACGGCAGCCCCGACCACACAATGGTGTGGTAGGATACCCTCCTTGGAGGAAGCCCCTTCAGTCGAGCCGAACTGACGTGAGAGAGCATCAGGCTTACCATTCTTTGAGCCGGGTCTGTAGGAGATGGAAAACTCGAACCGACCAAAGAATAGCGCCCAGCGAGCTTGTCGAGCGTTCAACCTCTTAGCGGAACGAATGTACTCTAAATTACGGTGATCGGTCCAAACAATGAAGGGAACACTTGCCCCCTCCAGCCAGTGGCGCCACTCCCCCAGAGCTAAACGGATCGCCAAAAGTTCCCGGTTACCAACATCATAATTACGCTCCGCGGGTGTGAGGCGATGCGAAAAAAAAGCACATGGATGAACCTTGTCATCCCGCGAGGAGCGTTGGGAAAGTATTGCCCCCACCCCTACGTCGGAAGCATCGACCTCGACGATGAACTGTCTCGTGGGATCCGGAGTGATTAAAATGGGAACGGAGGTGAACAACCTCTTGTGGTCAAACACGTTCTGAGCCACCTCGGACCAGGTAAAATGAGACCTGATTGAGGTGAGCGCTGTCAGCGGGGCGGCAACCTGGCAAAAATTTCGGATAAACCGACGGTAGAAATTAGCGAACCCCAAAAAACGTTGGAGTGCAATGCGAGAGTCCGGAACGGGCCATTCTTTGACTGCACGAACCTTGTCGGGGTCCATGCTGATCCCCTCAGCCGACACAACAGATCCGAGGAAAGTTACCGATCGAGAGTGGAACATACACTTCTCAGCCTTAACAAAAAGGCGATTCTCGAGCAAACGTTGCAGAACGCGACGCACATGTTGAACGTGCACCTGGAGAGAGGGTGAAAAAATCTAAATATCGTCCAGATAAACGAACACGAATACGTTAATCGTGTCCCGCAGGACATCATTAACTAAGGCTTGGAACACGGCGGGGGCGTTGACCAGACCGAACGGTAAAACACGATATTCAAAGTGCCCAACCGGCGTATTGAACGCAGTCTTCCACTCGTCTCCCTCCTTAATACGCACAAGATGGTACGTGTTGCACAAGTTCAAATCCGTGAAGATCTTTGCGCCCTGCAAGATCTCGAAGGCTGACGACATAAGGGGCAACGGATACCGATTCTTGACCGTTATGTCGTTCAGCCCCCGATAATCAATGCAGGGACGCAAAGAGCCGTCTTTCTTCTTCACGAAGAAGAACCCCGCCCCGGCGGGAGAGGAGGATGGGACAATGATCTCAGCGGCGAGAGACTCCGTGAGATACTTCTCCAAAGCCTCACGTTCGGGCGCAGAAAGGGAATATAGCCTTCCGTGAGGTGGCATGGTGCCCGGAAGGAGATCGATACTGCAATCGTACGGTCGATGAGGAGGCAGAGATGTGGCCCGGGAACGGCTGAAAACCGCTCGCAGATCGAGGTATTCCTCCGGGACTCCAGACAAATCACCAGGTTCATCCTGAAACACAGAGACAGAAGAGACAGCAGGAACAGCAGATACCAAACAATTAATATGACAAGCAAGTTTCCAAGAAAGAATTGTGCCCTTGTCCCAGTTAATCTGCGGGTTATGTTGGGTAAGCCACGGATGGCCTAAAACAATAGGGGTAAAAGGGGACTGAAAAATATAAAAATAAATTGTCTCTTGATGATTCCCTGAGACTGTGAGACTCACCGGGATGGTGACACGGTGAACAGTAGAGAGCGCCCTGCCATCCAGGGCAAAGACAGTAGTAGTGTCCTCCAAATCCACTAAAGGGATGTCATGTTCACGAGCCCATCTCTCGTCAATGAAATTCCCCTCCGCTCCAGAGTCGATGAGCGCCGAACAGGAAACGGAGAAACCGGCCCATCGAAGAACAGCAGGAAAGGTGGTACGAGTCTTTGATGGTGAGTAAAGAACAGTTGCGCTCGCCAGTACTCCCCTGTCTACTGACGAGCTCTGGCTTTTAACTGACATGAAGAGGCAAAGTGGCCAGCCACACCACAATATAGACAGAGACGATTTATGATACGTCGCTCAGTCGGAGAGAGACGAATGCCACCCAACTGCATGGGTTCGGGTTCTGGTCTGGAAACAGATTAATCAAAAGCTGAAGGCGGGGCTTCTCGCTGTCTGGAGACGGATCCTCGGACGCGCCACCGTTGCTCAAAGCACTTCTCCAGACGAATAGCTAGCTCAACTAACTGATCGAACTGAGCAGGCGGCTCACGAGCATACATCTCCTCCTTTAGATCAACGTTAAGTCCCTCCAGAAAGCGAGCGACTAAAGCAGGTTCGTTCCACTCACAAGTGGTAGCCAGAGTCCGGAACTCGATGGCGAAATCTGCAACCGATCTCTCCCCCTGGTGCAGCACCGCAAGAAGGCGCGAGGCTTCACGTCCGTACACAGAACGATCGAAGATCTTGATCATCTCCCCCTTGAACGACTCGTAGTGTCCACAGCAGGAAGCCTGCGCCTCCCAGGCAGCCGTTGCCCAACCGCGAGCACGCCCAGTCAGCAAAGAGACCACATAGGCGATCCGAGCATGATCTCCCGCATAAGTCTGAGGTTGAAGGGAAAAAACCACCTCGCATTGGGTTGAAAATGCTCTACATTCAGTGGGCTCACCCGCATAGCAAGGAGGATTATTTATTCTAGGTTCGGAGGAAAGAAGACGTTTCTGTGATGATGACGACTCACGATGAAGAAGTTGGGCAGATAAATCAGACACTTGAGCCGTTAAACTCTCCACAGCGTGTCTGGAGGCAGACAACTCCTCCTCATGTCTACCGAGCATGGCCCCCTGCAACTCGACCGCCGAGCGGAAAGGATCTTCCTTCGCTGGATCCATCTTGGTCGGATTATTCTGTCAGATGAAACAGAGGATCCAGGTGCAAAGGCAAGTTCTTGTAATAGCTTTTAATGAAGAATAAACACAGGCAGTCTGTCGAGCAATGACACAGAACTGGAACAAACACAAAGAAGGTAAACTACTCAGTAAAGGAAGACTCCTGTCTTGAGGATAGACTGCTGAGCTGGAACTTCTTGTAGGGCAGAAACACAGTCCTTGTAAGAGGTCACAAGCAGCAGGATGACAGAGACACGAAAGCGCACAAGACGAGCACAACTCCTCTAGACCTGATTAGACAAGGTAAATGTTCATGTAGCTAGCATGGTACACAGGCATGACACACGTACACACGAAATAATCCGACAAAGATCAAGGGGAAACAGACGCTAGAAGTAGAGAGAAAGTAATGAGACAAAAGTGAGAACAGGTGTGACAGAGAAGCAGCGCGAGCGCTAATTGCAACGAAGAACAGGTGTGGAAAATAGACAGGCAGGGCCAGGGCGAGAGAGGGAAAGAGAGAACAAACCCAGCTCATGACAACCTGAGTATTGTTGCTGACCATATCCATCCCTTTATGACTACAGTGTACCCATCTTCTGATAGCTACTTCCAGCAGGATAATGCACCATGTCACAAAGCTCAAATCATCTCAGACTGGTTTCCTGAACATGAAAATGAGTTCACTTTACTCAAATGGCCTCCACAGTCACCAGATCTCAATCCAATAGAGCTCCTTTGGGATTTGGTGGAATGGGAGATTCGCATCATGGATGTGCAGCCGACAAATCTGCAGCAACTGCGTGATGCTATCATGTCAATATGGACCAAAATCTCTGAGAAATGTTCTCAACACCTTGTTGAATCTATGCCACGAAGAATTAAGGCAGTTCTGAATACAAAAGTGGGTCCAACCCGGTAATAGCAAGGTCTACCTAATAAAGTGGCCAGTGAGTGTATATATATGTATAATTTATGTGTGTAATATAATTGTACTTTTTATTTATTGCTGAATGCAATTTATTTTTAAAGGTGTGCTGCACGGGATGGCCCCTCCTCTAGTACGCATGATGCATCCCCAGCTAGCTTTCACTGCAGCTCCTGCATCTTTTATGGGGGCTTTTCCAGTTCCTGAATGGTCGGAGTACAAGACAGCCGATGGGAAGATGTATTATTATAACAATCGCACTCTGGAGTCCACCTGGGAAAAACCTGCTGAGCTAAAAGAGAGAGGTAAGTGAGGTGTGAAGCCTCAGGTCGGTTGTTGTTGTTAACTGCACTGACCATTAACATTGACTCACTATTCTAAACCTGAAATGTTGAACTGCCTATGTTCTATTCAGAAACCTATTTTATTTTTCTGAGCAGAAAAGGACAGTGACAAGGCTAAAGATGGCCATAACGGTGATTCAGTTTTAAAGGATATAGACATGGAAGCCAAAGCTGACAGCTTTGGTGGTTCTAAAGCGGTATGTGTAAAGTTTGCAGGTCATTTGGATTTGTTTAAAGCAAACTTTGAGAATTTAAAAAAATAATACAAATATTGCTAATATTTTGATGTAGTTGCCCAGGGAAGAAGAGATGACCGAGGAGGAAAAAGCAGCTCAGAAGGCAAAACCTGTAGCCACAAACCCAATTCCTGGTACTCCCTGGTGAGCCTTTCTCCTTCTCTGTTGCTTCAGTGATTAAAGTCTGCAAGTTTGTTCAAAAGGTTTCATAAAATATTGTACATATTCATGTTTTTAGGTGTGTAGTCTGGACTGGAGATGACCGTGTGTTTTACTACAACCCCACCACACGACATGCCATGTGGGACCGACCTGAGGAGCTGGTGGGACGTGCTGATGTGAACAAAAATATCCAAACACCCCCCCACAAAAGGGGGCTAGATGACGACAAGAAAATAGGTGAAACCCTCTGTGACAGTTTTAGATTGCTTGTGAACTAAGATTCTTTGTTGAGAGTCACATAGCAAAACCAACACACACTTTTATTGCTCATTGCAGGTTTCAACAAAGAGGAGATTGACACAAGCATAGAGGACACACTGGACGATGAGCCTTCTAAGGCTAAGAAGAGGAAGTAAGTACCAACAGCCCTCAGCAGGAATGAGAAGGGGCCGAACACTCACCCCTGCAGAACACCTAGCTTTTATACGGAAGAAAATAGAAGCGACATGAAAATTGTATTTCTTGTCATATGAAGAGAAAAGGAAATGGGACTGTTTCCGTTCAAGCCCTGAGCTAAGACATGTTGATTTGACGCTTTTATGTCACAATTAAAAATATTTCCGGCGGCATTTCCTTTTTTGTGCACCCAATGCTGACTTGTCTTAGCTGTGGTCATTTTTTGTTTGGGTCTGTGAAAAGTGGTGACTCCATAACGTTTACCGAATCAAATCAGTCACTGTTTCCCATCAGTGCCCTTCACGCCTGCCTCCCCCTCACCCCAAACAGTGGTCCTGTTGCACTGGGGACTATTTTTCAGGGAACGCTTCTAAGCTCTGGCGATGCCAACGTGGGCCTCCAAGGTAACCCACCTTGTTTGACCTCTCTTTAGACTCCATTAGGCAAACCCCAGTGAACCAATCAAAACTTCAGCCCTTCAGTGATGTGTATTGATGTAATTGATGGGATTTATAAAAAAAAAAAAAACTGAAAGCAAAATTACGAATATATTTTATACTTGACATCTTTTCTAACTTGCAAATTTCAGATTAACCCATTGATGCGCAGGATAATGCAGTGCTTAGACATACTTTCTAAAATTCAAATAAATTTGTGTAGTAGGGCTATCAAAAATTAAATTTCGACGCATTCTATAAATTAAATATGGTTTAATTACTCTATGTCGTTAATTGTTATTCAATTTGACAACCACATTAGAGATCAACCGATATATCGGTTTACCGATACTTTTGCCGATATTTAAGCATTTTACCATAATCGGATATCGTTTTTTCTATTTATTTTTTTATTTGTCACATACACAATTATACAGAGTATAACCAGCAGTGAAATGTGTTCTCTGCATTTTACCCATTCAAGCACACACACTTGGAGCAGTGGACACACACACACACACACTTGGAGCAGTGGACACACACACACACACACACGTACACACACACTTGGAGCAGTGGCACGGTTCACTCAGGAGAAGCTCCAGCACGGCCACTGCATGTAACTTTTAACAAGATTCACTTGTTTGAAACATGCTAAACTATATTAACATTTACTATTTAACCATTATTTTGCCAATAAACATCTCTATCGAAATGAATTATTTATTATCTTCGCAAGCGATCGCAGTTTGAGTATAGTTCTGTGTAAATAGATAAACTGCGCTGTCAGCAGTTTTCATAATTTAGAATGACAAAAACATTTATAATTCTGATAAAACATGCCAAGTAAATAGATTTCTGTTTGATAGAGACGTCAATTCTCTCAACAGTATAAGGTGGGAATCTTCCATTTTCAGAGATCCTCCAAATGTTTAATTTTTTTAAGCATAAAGCAAAAAAAAAGTGTTCTAAAATGAAGTTCTTCCTTACACTCGGCCTCTTCTCCCTGACAGGACGGACGATATGAAGGAGGATGACGCAGAGAAAGACGCGGCCGTAGAGGCCGAGCTGAAGGCCGCTCGCGATCGGGCCCTGGTGCCCCTGGAGGCCCGCATGAACCAGTTCAGGGACATGCTGCTGGAGAGAGGGGTAAAACACTTCAATCCAACGCAATACTCTAACCAGCTCTGTAATGTTAGACACATAAATCTGAATGGAAGCCCACCAAGGTACAATCTTAAGTTCATTCTTGTTGTTATCATTCTTTAATATTATGTAATATAGAGTCTTACATTTCTCTCTACTCTGTCTGTCTCTCCGTTTATTTACCTGTCCTTTCTGAATTGCTCTGTATGAGGTAGTGTTAGATGATTTGTGCTTGACTATAGGGATGGGCGGTATGATCAAAATCTTATATCACAGTGTTTATATCGTGGTAATTGTGTACATCACTATAATTAGTTGTTTATCATAAATTCACAGATAACTTATGCTGGAAATTAATTGTGAATTTTTTTTGCATATTTAAATATGAGAAATGGACAATTTACACATTGGGTGGCTTCAGTATGTTTAATAAAGTGCTTTTGTGAGGAAATATCACTTAACTAGCAGCCAACAGCAAATACAAATATTTTTTTTTAATAAGAGTTTTTACTGGGAAAAATGCAGTTTTATGAGAGAAATCACAAATCAATTTTACAACCGTTAGAATTCAGTGTATGACACATCTCATTAATTTCAATGGAATATCTGCAAACAATTCAATGACATGAAGGCTATGATGTGATTGGTTTATGGGGCACACACATACAAGATGAGTTATTGTACACATTTTCTTTTCAAGAGATGTGCTACTGGCTAAAATAAAACATAAAAAACATTTTGTAATCAAAACTAAATATGAAAGGCATGATGCATCTAAAAGATGATTATTCATAATGAAAAGTCTGGAATCGATGCATGACGTTGCATTATTTAAAAAAAAAGATTCAGAACAGTGCATTCTCTGTGAAATATCATATAAATGACTGAGAGCGAATCAGTTAAATATTATATTAATGTGCTAAACTGCTTGCGTCCTAAACAACCAACAGTTACAGTGTTAAAACTGTTGTAGGTGTTTGTTATTATAGCAAAGTGTCTGCTTGCACAGATACTTACCTCATAGGTACATAATTGAACATAAAATGTTATTTTGAGTTATAGAGGAATGTTTTATTTATACTAAACCTTTATTAAACTAAAATCTTCTACAAATAAAATAAGGTGAACATTTAAGTGATAATGTAGAGCGGGGGTCACCAAATTTGTTCCTGGAGGCCCGGTGTCCTGCAGAGTTTAGCTCCAACCCTAATCAAACACCTGTCTTTCTTGGTATACTTGAAACTTCAAGACAGGTGTGTTGAGGCAAGTTGGAGCTAAACTGCAGGACACCGGCCCTCCAGGACCGAGTGTGGTGACCCCTGATGTAGAGTCATACCACTTACTATGCGATAACTTTGTTGGTATGATATATGAATTTAAACTTTTTTAGTATTATATCTGTTTGTCCTGGCAACAAGACGAGCACCTCAGCAGTATTGTATACACTGAAGTCCTCCTATTTCATTTTCTGCATCATCTATAATTGAGACAAAAGAATGCAACAGTTGAATAAATGAGAGATCGAGTCCATGATGTGATATCAAACTATATGAAAGAAGCACTGACATATACCTGGATGAACGATTGTTATACAGAACAATTGTAAATAATGTGCAACAAGTAGTCATACCGCCCAGTCCTACTTGACAGTAGTGTTCGTGCCCTCTCGTTACTGGTCATACTAGAATCTCTATCTGTCATCTTTGGTCCTAAATTGTTGCATGAAATGACAAATAATTACTATTATTTACCACAGAAGACGGTTATATTGCATTGTATAATGGTTAAGTATTTATACAAATATATGTGGAAACTAAACATATTTTTTATGTCCATCAGTATTTTGCAGTAGTAATAATTGTAGGTGTTGACTGAAAGATTTCAGTTGTGTATCATTGTAATTTGATATGGTTTTAAAGGAATGTTGTGGGTTTATTACAAGTTAAGTCACTCCCATATGATGTTTGTTAATTAACTTGAAGTGTGGTTTTACCGTATTTCTGGTATATTGGTAAGCCATCTTTTTGTCCACTTCATACCTGCAGGTTTCTGCTTTTTCCACTTGGGACAAAGAGCTGCACAAGATTGTGTTTGACCCTCGATATTTGCTGCTCAACCCTAAAGAAAGGAAACAGGTAAGAGGAGCGCTCAGCGTTGAGTGGTTTGCTGAATGAGCAGAAGTGGGCAGCTTTGTGATTTGAATCTCCATTCACTGTGCAGGTGTTCGATCAGTACGTGAAGACTCGTGCTGAAGAGGAGAGGAAGGAGAAGAAGAACAAACTCATGCAGGCTAAAGATGACTTCAGGAGGATGATGGAAGATGCCAAACTTCACAATAGGTGTGGTGTTTGTTACATACAGGTATAGTGTGGCCTCCTGAAATCTTGCCACTTATGCCAATTTTCCTTTCACCTATTAGAACCACGTTCAGTGAGTTTGCAGCTAAACACTCTAAAGATCCTCGCTTCAAGGCCATTGAGAAGATGAAGGACAGAGAGGCCATGTTCACCGAGTTCATGACCGCCTCGAGAAAGAAGGACAAGGAAGACTCCAAAAACAAAGTTGGAAAGGTCTGTCACCGTCTTCTCACAACCATCCTGAAAGGTCAACTTGAATCGTCAGGATGTTGATAGAATTAAGGTTGAATGTGATGTTCTGTCAAGCCCTGTTGTGTTTCTGGCTGCAGGTGAAGCAGGACTTCTTCGATTTACTGTCAGACCACCGCGTGGACGTCTCTCAGCGCTGGAGCAAAGTGAAGGACAAGCTGGAGACGGACCAGCGCTACAAAGCCGTGGAGAGCTCCGCTGCGAGAGAAGAACTGTACAAACAGTATGTGGAGAAGCAGGCGAAGGTTCGAACAGTGTCCCTGGTCTTCTTGATTCATCAGAACGAAACACCAAGACTGCTTGGACTGAGAGTAGAAAAGCGTAGTGAATATAAGTCTTTGTGTTGTGCAGAACGTGGACGCAGAGGAGGAGAAAGAGCTGGAACGGCAGGCTCGTGTCGAGGCCAGTCTGAGGGAGAGAGAGCGGGAGGTGCAGAGAGCTCGATCTGAACAAACCAAAGAGATTGACCGAGAGAGAGAGCAGCATAAACGAGAAGAAGCTGTCCAGCACTTTAAAGCACTCATGTCAGATATGGTCAGTGACAGATGCTGTATTTGTCGTTGTGTTTGATTTTCGTATTTCGTATCATATGATTTCGTTATTTACATCTAGGTAAGGTCAACGGATGCTTCCTGGTCAGAAACGAGGCGTAATCTGCGGAAAGATCACCGGTGGGAGTCTACTGCTCTGCTGGAGCGACATGAGAAGGAGAAGTTGTTTGAAGAACATGTGGAGGCTCTTACCAAGAGGAAGAAGGAACATTTCCGGCAGCTGTTGGATGAGACCTCCATGGTGACAACAATATATCATAATCATCATGATTTCTGTTGTTGTTCAATTATTTAATAAAGACTTGATTTCTATATAAAGATACAATAATAAGAATAATAATTACTGCTATTATTATTAAATATTAATGATTATTTCTAATAACTAATTTAAATGTATAATATATTTAATAATAATAATAGTAATTATTATTCATATTATTATATTTATATAGACATTAAGTCCTTTATAAAATAATTTAACAAAAACAAACAAGATTATATAATATTGTTGTTACATATAGAGTGAAAATGTTATTATAATATATTAAATATTATTATGTAATGTTTTGTAATAATTTAACCACCACAATAATTATATAATCATACTTATGTATAATGTTGCTGTTACTATAGTATATTAAATGATTCATAATATTTCAATTTGTGTTATGTATTATTTGTATTGTTGCTCATATATATTATTGACAAGAATATTAGTATTTGGTGAAAGGGTCTGTTAAATGACTTCATGTAAATGAATGTAGATTACTATGTTCTGAAAGCTTTGCAGTGAGAAATTAGAGAAAAACAGGGATGAACGGTTATTTTGAAATGGAGTTACTGGACTTTTGAGCTTGTATAAAGTTGAAGTTATTAAATATCAAACCTGAACATTATTTTTTGATAATTTGATAGGATATGTATCTTTGGATTGTCGCCGCGTTCACGCTGCGTGTGTTAATATTTAATCATAGATCACGCTGACCACCACATGGAAGGAAGTGAAGAAGATCATTAAAGATGAGCCACGCTGCATCAAGTTCTCCAGCAGTGATAGAGTGAGTGGAATTGTTTAGTTGACACATTGCCGTTTTCAACTTCAATGACTTCTTTCTTTTCCTTATCTCTTCTAGAAGAAACAGCGTGAATTTGAGGATTACATAAAGGACAAATATATCACAGCCAAAGCTGACTTCAGATCTCTCCTGAAAGAAACCAAATTCGTCACGTATAGGTACGCACGTTTCTTTCATTTTCAAAAATAAAAGATCATGTCTTGGTGAGCAAATGATGACCATCTATAAATTGTAATTAGCCCTATTAGGAACATGATTATCATTTAGGTTTTAACTTATAAGCTGTTGAACCCCCATCTCGTATTTTCTGTAGATCACAGAAGTTGATCCAGGAGTCAGACCAGCACCTAAATGATGTTGAGAACATTCTTCAAAATGATAAACGTTACCTGGTCCTAGACTGCGTCCCAGAAGAACGCCGCAAACTAATCCTGTTCTACATTGAGGACTTGGACCGCCGGGGACCCCCACCTCCCCCAACCGCCTCAGAACCCAGCCGCCGCTCCACCAAGTGAAGCCCTAGTGGACCGAGCATGAACCAGCCCTGCACTCATCATAGCACAGTGTTACAGACATGTATTTCTGAAACGTCGGTGTTATCTACTCAAACTGTGCAAGATGATGCCCTGTATGTATGTCCACTAGTTGTAGGCTAGCACAAGGCAAATTTGTTAATGTCAATCTATGAACTTCATTTGTCAGGCAGGGAATGCATTTGTACTTGGTACTGCAGCCTCTTGTGAGAGTCTTGTGGAATATCAATTGTAGCAGGCTGTTAATACAACCGGCCAATGCAGACAGTGTGTGAAATGAGTTGTGTACCTTGCACAATGTTTCTTAAAGTGGTTTGATTTGGACTTGTTGCTATATTTCTGTATGTGTTGACTGGAAATAAATGCAACCTTTTTTTTTTTTTTTGCAATTGTGTTGTGGTCTTGAAATGTTCACAAGCCATGAAATCAAAGAATACAAAATGTGTTCCTCTTGTTTTTTATTATTTGTTTTTTTCCCCTTTTCTTTATAAAATTAAAACAAAAAAGCAGAACATTGGTACATTTGCTACATTGTTTACTTCAATTTCACACCATCACTCAACCCATAAGCTGGGTTTTGAAATGATGCATGCACCTTCATGAAGTAAAACGGGAAATTAAAATTCAGAAGCTGAAAAGTTGGACACCTCACTGCCACAGCAGCCACAACAACATACGCAGTTATGAAGCCATCTGCTTCCTCTGTCCTGCCAAGAAACAAGATTCAGATATAGGCTGAATACTGAAAACAGTTGAAACATTGCCTCTCGTTATCTTAAGACCCTTTCACATGACTCTTCAATGCATGCACACAACAGCGTGATGTTAAAATATAGCAAATATTATAGCATTCAATGTCAAATTTGATTTGGCTTTACGTGAGAAACGCCAGCACAAAAATCAAAGCAAGAAGGTAGAGGCTGTGCCTCTGCTCAACTTGAAGAGAAACACATTCTATTTTGTTATTCTCTCAGCAATCAGCAGGACTCTTTCTGCTCTAAGTTCAAATTCATTCATTTTTCTTTGCTTTATTTTCACTCAGTACATTTTCCATCCTTCCATGACGCTTCTCGTGGAGGTCAAATGATGATGGAGAGATGTGCTAAAACCCTGACGTGAGTTGTGTGAAAGGGCCTTTAATGACATTAAAGGTCAAAGGAGTCTCTTTGTATTGCTGTGCATTACCAATAAACCTATAGCGAGGGAGATTTGAAGTCATTAAAAATAAAAGCAGTCCAACAGCCAGTGTCATTGTCTGTGGTTGCAGTGCAAGTTTTGTTTTGTTAGATCAGTGCAGTATCAAATCTGCTGTAGAAGGCAAATCTCATCAGATGTTCCTCAAAAGTTCACTGCTAGTGAGTCCAACCTTTCCAGCCCCAGTTCATCTAGAGAAATAATGCCTCTTGTTGCTGTGATAACTGGAGACATCAGAGCTACATGCTAGTTGACCTTGTCCTGAAATATATAGAGGTTGTTGGTGGCAGCCACTGCGATGATGTTCTCACTGGGGTGCCATGCAGTGTGTAGGATCTTCTTACTGAAGTCCAGGCTGTCCACACTGATTTCATCTTTACGACACTTACCACCAACACAAACTTTGCGTGGCTTGAGGATGGCTCTGGGTTTGCTGTTTTCCCGCGAGGCCTCCAGAGTCACGTCGCGCTTAGTGTTTCGATCGAACATACGGAAGAAATTGTTGTAGGAGCCTGTCATTAGGACACTAATGGGAGAGGAATGAGATAATTAATTATTATTACTTGATATCAGCACCACACAGTCCAAGATCAATTTGAAAAACCTGGTGTGAATGATTGCTTTTGACCAGGGGAGTCGAATATAGAGCAGGGATAAGCTTAGGTCCTGGAGGGCCAATGTCCTGCAGAGGTTAGTTTCAGTCCAAATTAAACACACCTTGTCTTTTTTAAGCAATTTTCAAGCAATCCCGAAGACTTAGGTTAGATCATTCAGGTGTGTTTGATTAGAGAAGGAGCTTAACTCTCCAGGACAGTGGCTCTCCAGGACCAGAGTTACCCAACCTTGGTGTAAAGTTTGGCTCCAAGCTAGTCAAGGGTTTCTGGATTACTCAAAAGTTCCAGAATAGACCTAAACGCAGGAAGGTGGAAATCCAGGAGTAGGACCAGACACCCCTGTTTTATACAGACCTGTCAGTTCCATTCCAGACACATTCAAACTTGTCGAAGATGCAGTCATTCTCGTACAGTGAGCACAGCTTACTCCGAAGGTAGTCATGGACCTGTCAAAAGTAGAGCCGAAAGCACAGATGATCAATACCTAGTATTTGACTACTTGAATGTCAATATAAACCAATAATGACTAATCATGGGTCACTGTCTAATCTGCATTGCCAGTACCTGGTATGTTTCTAAAGGCTTGCTCTCCATGTTGATGTCCCACACCTTCACTGTGAGGTAGTCACGGGTCATCAAGTAGCGTCCACTGTGGCTGAATTTCACATCTGATATGGAGGAGATGATCTCTGAGAAGAAGGAGCGATTACTGGGGTCTTCTGGTTCCTCAAATACTGATGGGGAGAAACAAGAAGACATTAATATATATATAAGTAGTATTTCAGGAGCAGAGTTAGGTCTTGATCTTAAAACCTCTCATGGCATTTGTACGGATCTCATTACTTGGTGTCTTGGTCTGGATCTTGGTGTCAGTTTAAGATCTCAGATAAGACCGCAGTCATTTCCAGCATCTTAAGGGTGACAATTAGCTCAACCACAGGCGCCATAGAAATTTAAAATGTATTTCCAGATAATTTGCATGGAACCCATGTCTCCATAGTATAAAGTTTGAAAGTAATTCTGTTACAGCGGAGGTGTCCAGTGTCTTTCAGGAGTTTGATCTTGACACAAACTCCAAAAGTTCGGGAGGACTAATTTGAATTTCAAAACCAGTTTGGTTTCAAGTACAAACTCTCGGTTCATTAAAATTCACCCCAGGCTCGGACCAACATCTGGTTTTGGGCCTTGAGGAGTCTAGGTCTTGGACTGATCCTCATATTGGTTCTAAGAAGATTTGGTTGTGAACCCAACTGAAATTTAAAAATGGCTTTACATTTTTTTGGTTTGAACCAAGATCTTGAGAAAAAATATCTAATGGCTGGCTGGTGAAATGAATAGCACATCTCAATCAATGTTCCAACAAAAGAACCAAAGACTAAAGTGAACTCACATTTAGAATGGTTGTCACAAAGTGCAGAGGTTCTCATGTCGCACAATCTTATGGAGCCCTTGCTGCTACTGTAGACAAACGTGTTGCACTGGTTAGGGTGAAACTCGGCCGCTGTGATCACCTCAGTCAATTCTTCCATGTTGGCTGGCTTTATGTCCACAATATCTGAGCAGGCAGAGTGAAGGATCCACAATCCTACATTTCATACACTCAAAGCACATGAAATTCCCCATGAATCATTAAATCAATAAATGTCCTGCTTGATTAATGTGTCTGGCCCTACAGTATATATATAGTGGATTATGTCAGATCTTCATTCCCCAAATGATTGGATGAAACCCGCTTACAAAGAGGTAAATCTGCAAAGAAAATCTCTCATGCTAAATTTCTCCCAGGAGAATCTGATATCTACGCTTTCAGAACTGGTGTATATCAAAAATGTCCGATAAAACAAAGCTCTAGGAGCCATAAATATAGCATCACATCCATCTGTTGTTGTTGGGTAGTGACAGGTTATCCATCATGACGTGTTGCGAGGATTATGTATTTACAGTGTGACCTTTGGGTAATAACAGACTCTTTCTTCAGCCCTGCAGGGTCCTTGAGAACAGTAATCAATAGTGATCTATGGGGATGCGTGCCTGAGTAAGCTGGACACTATTTACCTTTGGGACAGCGAAGCAGGGGTCAGGATTAGTGGCACACACTTGATAAAGGGTAATGGGCGTAATGTACATCACAGAGGTGTTATCTGTCAGAATTAAGTGACAGCGGAGACAGTCTGCAGGTGGTTTATTGGGTTTGTTTGATTGCTGGTTTAGCTGAATCCTTTTGTTCTTAGTTTAGTAACAAAAGCCTGTCAGTATTTATTGTGTCTGGGTACTGGAAAAATAAAGCAATAAGCCATAGAAGGTAGGGCATAACTGCAATTTTACAATAGTTAAAGAATGCTGTTACATATGATGCAAAAAGGATTACAACAAACACTTCTTCTTCCATCAAGTAGCAGGACTATAGTCAAACGGTAGGAGATATCATACAGTATATGCTGACTTGGCACATTCCCTTAAGTATTTCACTTGAACAATCTTACTCTTATAATAGGCACTGTGATGGGCTGGTTATCTGTATGTATGAACCCAGTTCTTTTTGTACATTAACAAAAAAACAGAGACCCAATATTTTTCAGACATGCCACTATCTCAGATTGTCATCAACCATCCGACTGTAAAGGGATACTAAAGCTTTGGTTTGTGATCTCCAGGTTCCATAGGTTGATCCTCAGATCATCTGTCGACATGTATGTCTCATAGTCGCTGTTGACCGAGATGGAGTTAATGTGATAGGTGTGAGCATTAGAGAAAATGTGACGTGGTGTTGCCTCCACCATCAAGTCAATGGGCCTCAACACAGGAACCTGAGAGGAGAAGGAAGACACATGGTTAGAAAAAAAGAGACAACGAGGGAACGATATTTGCAGTAGGTGATGAGATATGGGATTCCTAAAAATTTTAATATTTGCTTAAAAATTTTGCCTGTAGCACAGTGGCTCAGTGTGCATCACCGTTGTCTCACAAACAGGAAGCTCCCAGGTTCAAGTCCCAACTGAATTCTGGTTTCTCCCACAACCCAAAGACATACAGGACAGGTTAATTAATAATTAAATTGTGAGAGTTAATGTGTGCTAGACATGTGTGCGAGATGCGAGAGGCCTTGCTATATTGTGATATATACACAGTCGTTTTAGTCGGTATTTATGGGTTCTATAGGTTCAGCAGAAACAGGTGTTTTATGTCAAATCTGTTACTATATTTTGTATTCTAGGGGTCGTTCAGGGGCAGTTCACGCAAAAATCTAAAAAGCACAAAAAAACAAAAAATGGAGTGCAGAATACTTCCTCCAGCATGTTGCCATCAAATAATATAAAGCAAAGCTCGCAATGCTTGTCCTGCCTCTGGGGTCTTGTGATTGGTCCATTGTTTTGGAACTAACATTAATGAGCAGCACTGCATGTAAAAGTTTAAATTCCTTTAACTTTACACGGCGTCCTAAAAACGTGGTCCTAGTGCGCGAGATTCTGCAAAAGACGCAACGGTCATACACATCCATCTGGCATAGAAAAACATCCATTTACATAGAAAAACAATGAAAAAGTAGTGCATTGGAATGGAAAATCTCATTCATTCTCAAATCTCAATCTCATCTAGCTCCCACAATGCAGCGTGGTAATAGTGAGCCACTATAGGACAACTATCTCTTTAATGATGACTAATCTAAGGGCCAACGTTCCTACATGTGCTTCACGGGAGGCGTATTGCATCGCAGTCAGTGTCTGACTCCCCATGAGTTTTTTATGAGCGCAGCCCTCCACTAATGACAGAAGTGGCACGGCAGACATGCTCTACTCACTACAGAGATGAGGAACGCTCATCACCGAGCAGTGGGAGGTGGAGGTGGAGGAGGGGCACACGCTGCCAAGGCAGGTCATTATCACCTAACACATGGGAACTCCATCTCCATCTTTTTATTTCCGTTAGAGAACGGGGGTGGGGTGAGGGATGCCCCTATTGTTGATGTGTGCATTTGAAGTACATTTACTACTGCCTTCACCTCTAATAATTTATTTTACAAACATATGCAATAGCAGTTCTCAATTATTTCACAAAAACCTAACAAAGAAAAGCATCTGCTCAAAAATAGAAGTGTTCTGGTGAAGCTAATCTCACACATTTAATGTTCAGGTCATATACTCTTAACAGAAAAAAATAACAATTATAGCTTTCATTATGAAAATAAAGCATATTTTAGGAGAATTCAGATTTGCTGCATTGTGACAGAAATTGAGACTCTAATTTGATCGTTCAGATTGCTGGTCTGTTCTCTACTACCGTACATGTGTTTTCAATATTCAATTAGCTCGTGGAGCATAGCATCATGAATTTGCTTGACAGGACCAATCGAGACTGATTGAAGTTATTATCTCTCAATCAAGCGTTAATTAAGACTGACTGCTGGGATATTCAGTCACTAATGATAAGAGGGGGTTTGTATATGTGGGTACACTTTATTAAAATATTTTACATAATTCATATATTTAGCATTGCAGATTTTATGCTTGTATGGAAATCAAAAATCAGCATGGATTCTGAGAGTGTATGTGGGTTTTATTCATATAATCAAAGTCTCAGCAGGTAGTGAAAACTGAAGAGTGAATCTGTGTAAGAGAAGGAGAGTGTGCCTGTATATTCAAATGCTAAAACAGAGCTCAACAATAAGTGTTTTTTTTTGTTTTTGGGACTCAAGTAGTTCAGTTCTGGCATTTAGCACAGTCCACTGCTGGTCTTCTTTCTTAAAAACTTCAAAAATCACATATTAGAATGAAACCGTAGTAATGTCAAACTGATTGATTGTTGACTGCAGGTCTGTCATGACAGCTCATACTTGAAATCACCCCGTAGCAGATCAATACAGGTGGAGCTGGGGAAGGTGGAGGGTCCTGAAGCACACTGCACCTGTTACAGCAAGGCACTGGCCCAGTATCTGAATGTTGAGCAGCAAGCTCGTTGGCTGCGGATGTAAAATAAACCAATCAGCTGCACAATGTGAATAAATGATGTGATTACATCACATGGAATTAAAACCTATTGACCTATGCCAGAGTTTCATGACAGAACTTTGTATTAAATGTATTTAATATCTTTAAACTTAATTAAAGGTGCCATAGAATGCATTGATACAATATTTTAAATTGTTCTCTGATATCTACATAGAAGGTATGTGACTTAGGTAAGGGCAAAACATCTCCAGAAATGGTGTTACATGTCCATTTACAACCCTAGGATTTCTCCCTAGAATTAAATAGTCTGTTATTACCTTATTTGGAAGGGTCATGAATAATAATATTGAGCTCTGCTCTGATTGGCTGTTTGACATTGCGGCTCATTTCAGTAGTTCACACAGCAGGAAGGAAACACAGGGGAAATATATATTTCAATACTTTCTTGCGCAGTTATATCATTGGGTAATTATACTGTAAATAAAATGCGGGCATCAGGGAGCCACTATTAATATACTGGGCAATGAAGCTGCTTTCAAATGCACAATCGCTTTTTAGTTTCACTTTTGAGATTCACGATCGCAGGTACTCTGTTTATACTATGGAGCGGCAGTACTTACCACACATTTTACAAGATCAGATGCTTGTCAGTGGTGCTCTTCACAATACCTGCAGAACTTCTGATGATTCGGCTGTGTAGGTCTGGCTGGAATGGAACATTGGCGGGTATATGCAAATGTTGGGGGCGTAACTATTTGTGATGCCGACTGTCACAGTCGGTGTTATGTTCTGATTTGGCTATTTTTTGCATTCACGAGATTTACATAAGGAGGAAACGATGTTTGAGGCTCACGGTATGTCATTTCCATGAACAGAACTGTTATTATTCAACTATGCCAAGGTAAATACAGCTTTCGATTCTATGGCACCTTTAATGAAATTCAAATTTGAATGCAAATTGTACAACTTCCAACTTAACCAAAGTTTTTTTAATCTACCAAAAATGAACAAATGCAGTCATTTCGGTAGACTCATCTCACTCATAAACACAATGGCTGCGTCCAAAGTCCTATTCTGCATCCTATTCTCTATAAATGTGTGTAGTATGACCATCATGTTGTCATTGTCATGTGACCTACAACTTAAGTTTAGTCTTTTCACAGCCACTGACAACTCTTTTCCTATGGCCTCATGAGATAGAAATACAATCAACTGAGATAGTGAAGACAATAGAATGAGATATTAAAGTGTCCATTGGATATGCACCTCAGAATCTCACTGGAAGCAGTATGTCATCCGGGACTTTTTTCAACTGTTTTATGAATACTGTAAATTCAGACAGAACTTTTTACTGTGTTTTTCACAGTAGGGAAGTATGCATGCAGTCATACATTCAATCACGTGTTTTATTCAGAATAAAGCAGATTCTTTGAACAAATCAGTTGAGTTAATGATTAAATGACACACTTATAAAGACAGTCACATGTTGCCATCTACTGGTGTAACAATGTAACCTGCAGAAAGAGTCCCTGAAAATCCCCAGCACTACCGTGCAGACTGACATTCTGAAATGAGGGAATGAAAATAAGTGCAGCAATACAAAAAGGAACAAGTCGAGGACTAGAATTAACTGTATGGGGTTCAATTTGATAATAAAAATGCAAATGTTTTTGTTTTACGAAGCGTAAAAACATGTATTAGATCAACTAACGGTTCCCATGAAACCCTCTCACACTGGCACTGGGCCATTGTGCCATCCTGTTGGTGCCTGGAAATTATCTTTTTTCCACAAGACTGCTTTTCATAGCCTAACAAAAGCTAAACCAAACATCCTCTTAGCTGACATGTTCTTTTGTCTTTTGAGTCAAACACAAAGTATACATGCTTTCCTAAAGATATCTCAAATTCAGCGTTTTAATGACAGCGACAACCCCCTCCCCCGGCGAGAGAAACAATTTTGCAGGATGAATCCCCTCGTGTTCGGAGTGCAGACGCAGATGAAGGCAGTAAACTCTCGGTAGCCCCTCGTCGCGCTGGATAACAGTCTGGCAGTAGGGGCAGATGTACCCCGTGGACTCCCTGCGAGGGATCCACCCTTACCTCCCCCTTTATCTCATTCTCCTCTCTGCTCAGTCTGTGCAAAGTGATAAATGCCCTGCTTTTGTGCATTCACACACATACACACACATTTGGGAGAGGATTTCATCTCTTCCAGCTCTAGTCTCCAGTGGGCTGCAGTGTTAGTTAAGAAGGAGGTGATGGAACTGCTGCCCTGAACACATTACAGTCGCCTCAAGAACAATCTCCTAAATATATCCCCTTATCCAGAGCCACCAGTCTACTGTATTCTCAATAGAAGGAGAGACATAAATCAAGGCTAAATTAATAGGATGCAGATCAAGACACCTGGATCTGTCCCAGATTTGGTAACCCATTATATTTAGATATACATTTCCACTTGAAGTCGACATGAAATCAGATTTGACCCTATTTACTTTACAGTAAATACATGTCTTTGCACCCAAAAAATAAATGGATAAAAAATGAAATATTTTTTAGTCTGTGATGATTGATTCAGAAATGTATGTCATTCCAATGAAAGAAATACAAATATTTGTAATCTTTTATCAAAATGTACTAACCAAGACATCTTATTTTTCCTTTGGTTTGGTCAAAAGTCAAATCTATGCTAAAAGACACAAAATACAGGTAGTCTTGCCCTGAAACTCATGCTATTGGTTAAACCAGCTGAAATGTTGGTCCAGTTGTCAGTGTTTCCACTGTTTGTGAAATCAACTTACAAACAGCTTTGAA
>JAPDDN010000124.1:0-98583 GCA_027422405.1 Ptychobarbus kaznakovi | reverse complement strand
CTTCCTTGGTAGCCAGGTCTGTCTGTGTCTGCCTGTCTCTATGCTGAGATTGTGTTGACTGAGTCTGTACATGCTCAGGACTCTTCTCAGTTTAGAGTCACTCACTGTACTCGGGTATCCTGCCAATTCATATTCTCTGTTTAGGGCCAAATAGCATTGCAATTTACTTTGTAGGGCTGTTGCTGCTGCTGCGCTCTCGCTCTCTCTGTTGCATGCTGGGAGTTGGTGAGAGTGGTGGTGAGAGTTTCTAAATCTTGCTCTTTTTCCTATTTACTTTTTCTTTTCTTTCTAGAAAATACATGGTTTGAAAAGCAAATTGTAAAATAGTTGTATATTGGTGATTGTGTGGCAGAATGGCGTCTCTTGATGAGACGCCGCCATTATCACTCCGTAATAGTTTCAGGTGCGTTCCTGAGGATAATGCCACAGTGGAGGATGTTTTAATTGAAGTTGGGGATCAGATTAGTCATGAGAATATTGTATCGGCATCGCGAATGAATCAGCCTGTTGTTGTTTTTTTGAAGGAGCAAAATGTAGTTAATCGTTTAATAGTAAGTGGCCTTACTGTTAAGGATGATTTTGTGCAACTTAAAAACCCTTCAGATTGGAGTTTTTGAGGAAGTTAATAAAAAAGCTCTCTATATTTCCTGTGTTAAAGCATATAATGCTAATCTTTAGAGTGGACTTCCTTCAACAAAATGGATAGATTTTTTTGGAGCGGTTTCTTCCCCTAGAGGCTGCTGGCAGTCCTTATACAAACGCCCAATAGATAAAAGAACAGGCGACTTACAGTGGAGGATTGTACATGGGGCGATAGCCACAAACAGATACGTGGTGCAGATTGATCCTTCTGTAGGGGTGGGTTGTCCCTTCTGTATAGAGGTTGAAACGGTTTTTCATTTGTTTGTACAGTGTACTCGGTTAAATTAATTGTTTACACTTATCTCTTTTTATAAGCTTTCTCTTTTGAAATGTTTATTTATAGTCCAAAGTATACAGAAAAAAGAAAAAGTTGATTTTATTGAATTTTCTGTCTGGCACAGCAAAACTTGCTATTTGGAAATCAAGAAAAAATAAGTTGTCTGGACAGGGTTCTCTGGATGTGTTGAATATTTTCAAAGGCTTGGTGGCGGCTCGGCTTAGAATAGAGCATGCCTATTATAAAATGATTAAATGTATGGAATCTTTTTGCACATTTGGGGGTTAAATGAGGTCCTTTGTGCAGTAGATGAGGAAGATGACTTAATGCTTGCATTTTTAATATTTTATTAAATGTTTTTTTGTGAGTTTGTAATGCTGTGAAACCTCATTGGTTTAATAAAAGTGTATTTTAAATAAAAATAATTTTTTTTTTTTATGATAAATTGATCAGTTAATCTGCGAATCACATGCGTGCCGAACCGTGGGCACTGGTTCATACGGATCACCTACGATCAGTTGCACCCCTAATGGTAACACTGTATTTTAAGGTGTCCTTGTTACACGTTATGTACTTACTATTATAATAACAATAAATTATGCATAATTACATGCAAGTAACCCTAACCCTATAGTAAGAACATGCAGTTAATTAATATTACTCAGTACTTAAGTGTATAATAACACTGTAACAAGAACACAAAATAAAGTGTAACCTAAATGATTACTTAAATGTAATATTTACTATAATTTAATGAAATACTTTTGGCCATCAATACAGAAGAGCCTTTTTCTCCCATAACTGTATCTTTGCAGCGTCTGCCAGCAGGGCACATGGCCAAACCTTGACCCCTGCCGCTAACAGAGATTGACACAGACATATGGGCAACTAGGGAGAGCCATACACACCATTTAGATGTATTATTGTACAACACTGCCACCTGGAGACTGTACACAAACATAATAACACTTCTACAGCACCAGTATTAAATGGCTGTGAAATACGGTGGCATGTCCACCACAGGCACCTTTACAAATGCAGCATATTATACGTCTTATTATAGCAATACAGAACTGCCTTTAATTCTACACTATTTTTGACATTGAATCAATCTAGAGTGCCGAATGAGTCGAGTCAAGCAGAGGTTAGTTTGGGAATGTACTGGGAAGCGAGAGCAAACTTGTACAATGGTGGTTTGTGTCTGGAGGAGATGAAGAGGCAGCTGCTACGATCCATTAGAGCGGAGAACCCGGCAGATCAGAACACATGCCTGAATTATTCCTCACACAGGCACATACACACCATTACTGATCTAGCATCCACACAGCTCATATATGAATGTGAATATACATGCAAACTCCATTATAATTAAGCCTGTGGATTTATGGGCGAGATCTATGGTCCTACTGGTGTTAAATTGTCATGCAGTAAACATGAAAACTTTCCTAAAATGTAAAATATTATTATTAACTGAAAATACTATTAAGAAGAAGTCCATTAGCAGTCTGACACTCTTCTGCAGTGACGTGCTCATTCCGGATCAAATTTATTAAAAAACAAAACACCTTGCTATGTGCGCTGTGCACATGTCATAGCACTAGTATATTGTTCTTATACTTTGTAAGTTGCTTTGGATAAAAGCGTCTGATGAATGCAAATTATCTGTTTTCATCACCTGGAGAGACTTCGGTCTCCATCATTTAAAAGACGCTCCACATCAATGCTCATTTCAATGCATAGAAACAAAGCCAAAACCTTCCCCTTACTCACAGTGAAAAAACTTCAAAAAACGGTCATTTGAGTCATTATACTTGTGTAAGTGTAAGTACTGGATGAATGCATGAGGCCAGGGGCTAAGGCTGGATAAACCCTGCTGAGGTAACAACAGCCAGGCTAAATAAACTAACTCCTAAAAAGCATTGTTGCTTAAAACTTCACCAACAGGAAAAAAAGAGCAACTAATCTCTCTCCACTTGTTCCCTGTGTGTTTTTTTCTAAATGCATTCTGTCAAAAGCTCTATCAGAAAGGACATAATTCACTGCAGGCAAGACGAATCTGGGATAAATCAACTGCTGAATGTCTTGGCATTTTATGACAGGAATTTCAGAGCATAAAGCCCTGAGATTTGAACACGGCTCCAACAATGGACTTCTTATGATCCTGTAAAGTGGGCGCAGCGAGAGGAAGCCTGATCTGCAGTTGTCTTCAGCAGCTGAGGAAATGTGTTTAGGAAGGTATTTAGTGGGCACACGCCAGAGCAGGACAGGTGTGTGCAGAGCATGTTGTTCTAACAGCTCTAATCGGGGCTAGAACTACAGATCAGCACACGGCTCGCAGATTCTCATGTGCATTGCTTGTCTTTCATTTTACATTCACATTTAGTCATTTAGCAGACGCGACTTACAAATGAGGACAATGGAAGCAATCAAAAATCAACAAAAGAACAAGGATATGAAAGTGCTATGATTTATTTTACAATACTATATATATATATATATATATATATAAATATAAGATAGTAAATGCATTTGCCCATTGCAATGTTTTCAGAGATGAATAAATGTTTTTGGTGAGTAAATGTCTCACTCACTCAAATCTCTGTATACCTGGAAAGAACAAGAAGTCTTGCATCTGAAAGAAGAAAAAAAGACAAATGCACTATTCACTTATACTGCAGTTAAAATGTTCAAGAATGGTATGGTTGTGTACATTTACACTCAGGGTGGTGAGAACAAACCCCTGTCCCCTGTATAAAAATGTATAAAAGTTATTAATTAACTAAAAACATGCTTATCATCATTCAAGGTCAGGGTTTGCCCAATCCTGTTCTTAGAGATCTACCAACCTAGAGTTCAGCTCTTTGAGAGAAGCAGCCTATCAGCGGAAGTTAAAAACAACTAGTAAGTGTATTTACTTGTCTCATTAGTGTTTAGCGCAGTTGTTGTTGTTGCTAGGAAACACTTGTTTTGTTTACTGTGTGGAGATGTGCTGAAATCACGTTTGGTCTCGTACTCTATCGCGTCCCTTGTCAGTGTCGGGCGCTTGCTTGGCCATTTATTGTGATTAACAGGAAATTGTGTTCAGCTGAATTGGATTAGTATTTTGTTAGATGGGTATAAAAAGCTTAGTTTACCGCGGCAGCCGTTATGTGAAGCCCTCCTTGTGTGAAGACCGAAGAGTGTAAAGACCATCGACTCTACCGTGTGACTCCTCCGGCAGGGACACCGGCAAGGGATATAAGTATCGCTTTTTATTTATCTTCTTTCTTACTGCTTGTTTCACTTCTGTTTTAGTTTTTATAACTAATTCTTACTATGTGTAAGTTGTTGTTTGTTAGCATGTGTTTTTGACAGTGTTTTTTTTTAGGATTACTGATAACTACTGCCGTTTATCTATTTTAATTTTACATAAATTATGTATGAATTTCATGTCTTTATAGGTATTTACTTTAGTTTTAATACATTGTATTTATTTTAGTAACGTTACTTCAACATACTGCATGGAAATGAAATACCATATATATATATATATAATATATATGGGTGTTTGGCTTAGTGTCATGTTAGAATCATTTTTATACTCATACCTTTGGTTGTTTTAATATTTTGAGCTTTATTTTTTTTTTTTTTTCATTTAAATGTTAAATGAAAGTTTTTGAATGTTGTTGTATGCATTTGTCATTTTATTTAATTTCTCAATTTTCTAAATGTGTGTGTATTTATATTGTATTTTATACTTGTAACTTATAGTTTTAGTTACTTTTTCTTATTTGTAAGTCGCTTTGGATAAAAGCGTCTGCTAAATGACTAAAAAGTAAAAGTAAAGTAAAAAGCTCCAAACCTGCTCCAGCACACCTAATTAATAAGTGCTCCTGAAGATCTGTTTAACTCGTGTTTGATCAGGGTTGGAGCTTTACTGTGCAGGAAGGTATAGATCTGCAGATCTGTACCTGGAGGGCCAAAGTCCTGCAGCGTTTAGATCCAGCTCCAACACACTAGCATAGATGTTTCTAGAGAGCCTAAAGACCTTGATTATCTGGACCCATATTTATCAAGCTTCTCGAAGTGCCATTTTAGTCTTAAGTGCTGAGAATTCATGAAATGTACTCCTACTTTTAAACGTAAGCATAAAGAATCTTAAAGATACACTTCAGAATCACATCAGACACAGTAGGTCACCCTGGATACTTTTTGCCTACTCTTATCAGTACTGTTAATTCGGACAGACTCCTTTTTTACTCTTTTTTGCCTACTATATAGTAGGAAAGTATGGGATTTTGGATGCAGCCAAACTTTAGGATCACTAAAGTGTCAGAAAGTGTCCCTCTAGGAGCAGGATTGGACAATCCTGCTGTAGGTGGGTAATTCAAAATGAATAAAAGTAAATGCACCATCAGTGAAGACCTGAAAGCAATGCTGGTAACACTTTACTTAAAGCCTTTATGTATAATGCTTTATAAAGGGTTATTGAAGACTATAATGTTTGTACTTTGTACTTGACTAGCTGGGGCCCGGGTCAGGAAGCAGACAGACTGGCTAAACCGACCGTCTGCTAGCCGCTTTACGTCACAGAAGTCAGGTAATTCTCATCACATAGAGACCCTTTCACCTAGATATCATACTATAGCGTCTGTCTGTTCCCCGAACTAGCAAATACAAAAAAACAACAATTTAATTGATGTTACAACTCTTACCCTGCACATGCAAATCTTTTAGGCAGCATTCTACCTTCATAGATGTTCAACACATAAAAAACAGATAATTGTTAATACAGATAAACAAATGATAAAGCTTGGCTTATTGAATATTACTGTAGATTCCTTTCTATGAAAGCACTTTTTATAAATGATATGATCACTGATCATAAACTGCTCTGTTTGACAGAAACCTGGCTAAAACTAGATGATTACTTTAACGAGTTTAAACGAGATTACGTTGCTCCTTTACGCTTAAGGAAGATTAAGGAAAACAGTCTAACACCATGGTATAATGAGCACACCTGCACCCTAAAGAGAGGAGCCCGGAAAATGGAGCGCAGCTAGAGGAAAACAAAACTAGAGGTATTTCATATTGCATGGTGGGAAAGTACTTGCTCTAACAGAAAAACATAATATATCTAGATCCGATTACTTCTCATCTCTTTTAGAAGAAAACAAACACAACCCGAAGTATTTATTCAATACAGTGGCTAAATTAACAAAAAATATAACATCAGCAGGTGCAGACATTTCCCAACAGCACAGTAGTACTTTACTTCCAACATCGATACTATTAGAGATAAATAGTCGGGGGCAGTCTTTGCCTAATGGCAGGGATTGTCGGTGGGGGGAGTGAATGTCCAGCGCTCTCTCCCCCTCAATACCACGACTGAGGTGAGACCCTTGAGCAAGGCACGAACCCCCAACTAGAGCCCTGCACGGGCCTAAAATCAAGGCCCTAGCCCGGCCCTGGCCCGAGACGCTCAGGCCCTAGCCTGACCCATATTCGACAGCTTATCAGTATTACCGACCTGACCCGAGGCCATCTTTTGTTCCCCTTCTCCCAAAACAGCTTATACAACTGTTTCAGCTATTAAAATACTTCAGTTTTGTATGAAATGGCAAAGTGATTGTATTTAGTTTCGTTATTTTAAGTTAATTTAGAAAAATGTTTGAAGCAGACAGAGTTGATCATAGCCTATGCTTGATCAATTTTGCCTTCTCAAATCATCACCACTTGTCTAAAATTAAATCTATAGTTATAAAACAGCTCCACAATGTTAGTTTAAATGCTTAACCTAGATAAATGTGCACTGACACATATCCAGTCATTTGTGCGGAGAGTGGAAGCTGAAGTGCACTTTACAGTATGCACCAGAGCGATCACTTGCATTGGAAACATAAAAAAAAATGCTGTCATTTTTGCTCATAAAGGTAAATGGTCTACTTTTATTTGTGTGCACTCACAATATCAACAAATCGTGCTTTTATAAATAAAGAAAAAAAGCGGTTTCGGTTTTGAGCAGAATCGCTTCTGAAAAACCGAATGCGCCTATATGGGCACAATAAAAGGAGAGAAGCTAAATAGTCATATGGCTCAGTGGGTAGAGCCTTACGTAAGCAGCGCAAAGGTTGTGGGTTCAACTCCCAGGGAACACACATACTGACGAAAAAAAAACTTGTATAACCTGAATAAAGTAAGTCGCTTTGGATAAAGCCGTCTGCTAAATGCATAAATCGAACACGGCCCGAGTGGACTTACCGAGTGGACTTAGCGTGTCGGGCCCCGTCGGCTTGCAGACCTCTACCCCCAACTGCTCCCCGGGCGCTGCAGCATAAATGGCTGCCCACTGCTCCAGGTGGTGTGTGTGTGTGTGTGTGTGTGTTTGTTCATTACTCACTGCTGTGTGTGTTTAACTCACGTGGATGGGTTAAAATGCAGAGCACAAATGGGTATGGGTCACCATAATCAGAGTATGGGTCACTATACTTGGCCACACATCCTTTCCTTCCATCCTTTTAAAATTGTAACAATTTTTTTTATTTAAAATGCATAGTGTAACATTGTAAATTGAAAAGGAAGAACTGTATAAACTTGTTAAATCATCTAAACCAACAACATGTATGTTAGACCATATTCCATCGAAGCTCCTAAAAGAGGTGCTTCCAGAAGTCATAGATCCTCTTCTGAATATTATTAATTCATCATTGTAATTAGGATATGTCTCCAAAACCTTCAAACTGGCTGTTTTTAAGCCTCCTATTAAAAAACCACAACTTCACCCCAACAAATTAATTAATTACAGACCAATCTCGAATCTCCCTTTTCTGTCAAAGTTACTAGAACAGGTAGTATCATCACAACTATGTCCCTTCTTAGAGAAAAATGGCATCTGTGAGGTTTTCCAGTCAGGATTTAGGCCTAGACCGTATCAACTGAACCTTCATTAGAGTTAAAAAATACCTGCTATTATCATATGCGTGGTTGTATTTTAAGTATCTCTCTCCTATTAAGCGTCACATTCTATCGACCACAAGATTCTTTTAAAAGACTATAAAATTATGTTGGCATTAGTGGAAGTGCATTAGCATGGTTAAAATTGTACTTATCTGACTGCCGTCAATTCATGGCATGAATAAGTGGTTAATTGATCAATGCAGTGATACCTAGGCTCATTAGGACCGTTACTTTTCACGCTTTCATGTTACTTGTGAGATATTATTAGGAAACGTTGTGTTAGCTTTTACTGTTATGTTGATGATACTCAGCTCTGTATTTTTTAATTACGACCTAGGCTCACAATGGCACATGCAGAAATGTTTATTCATGCGTTCATGACCTCAAGTTTAGATTTTTGTAATGCTTTTTGATTGGTTGCTCTACGAGCTTAATAAACAAACTCCAGATGGTTAAAAATGCAGCAGCTAGAGTTCTTGCTATAACCAAGAAGTATGACCACATTAGCCCGGTTCTGTCAGCACTGCACTGGCTACCTATTACATTTACATTTAGATTACCTCAAACTATAACTATTAAACTACCTCAAACTCAAACATCGTATATATTTTAAAATCTTGCTAATTACCTATACAGCCCAGAATGGTTTGCCACCTCAGTATTTGGGAAAGCTCTTATTGCATTATAGTCCCTAAACATGTCATTTGTGTTACACTTTGAATAAATTAATGTTAAATTGTATAAGTTTCATGATTTTAATTAATTAGACATGCTTTTTGATTAATACAATTAAATTTTGACCAAAACTATTAAAGGAGTTCATTAAAAAAAATGATTTCATAGGGCCCTATAATCGTGACTTACTCAGCTATAATGCTTTATAAGTTGTGGGAAACATTTTATTATAGCGCTTATTCTAGACTCTTAATGAGCGCTTTACATTCGTTAGGGGACTATCTCTCATCCACCACATTGAGGTGGTGATTAATTATTCATAATTATAATTATGGAATAATTATAATTATTCATAATGTGTGTTGTAATAAAATATATCTTGTCGTAAATTATTATAACCGAATTTAAAATGTATAGTGTAAAATTAATTGATAAGTGTTATAATGTATTAACTGTGGTTAGAATTATTCATGAGATTGTACAATGCATTACAAGGCATAATTAATGCATCGAAACTAAGTTTATAATGCATTATAAATAAAGGCTTTAAGTAAAGTGTTAACTGAAATGCTTTACTCCCTCTAATCAATGTCTCCAATAGGGGTCGACCGATATGTGTTTTTCAGGGCCGATGACCGATTATTACAGATCAAGTAGACCGATAACTGATATTTTGAACCGATATACGTGTCTGGTGTAAAAATGAAAATGAATGCCAAAATTAATAATAACAAGAGCTCTGACAAAAAACGTTCTTTAAATGCTTTTAAACATGTCTTTAATTCTGAAAACTGTTAATAACAACAACATTAAATAAACAGTAATATTAATAATAACATAAGTGCAGGGATCACCCAGAAGCATTCTGTAAACATTTTGTAAAACTTAAAGTAAACAACAAGCAACAAAATAAATGTAATAGCTCCCTGAAGTTTTATAAGCTAATAAAATGGGCAACAATTAGTAGTCCCAATCCAATCTTTTAATCAAATGAGAGTTAAACTTTATTTTTGGCAAACAAATGAGTTTACTATTAAAATTAAAACATGGAAGAAATAGCGTATTGTGTGATTATTCTCAACAAAAGTTGTAATAATTGTTGTACTTGTATTACGTATATTCTACTGCACCACAATAATATATTCGGCTAAACCGAACTTATATTTTGACAGGTTGCCATGGGGACCTTTTAAGTTTCTGTAGCCTATGTATATATGATATGACGATCGTTTTACTCAAATGAAACGGTCAAATGCTCATGAAGTGACTCTCCGAGCAGTTCTGGGGATGTTGTTCATGTATTTATGTCCTCATTTAGTGAGACGGCAGATGCTGAAAACACCGCCTTCAGTATGTATGTGTGCAGTAAATGAAACCGCACGTCTGCGTCATTCATTAACAGAGATGCAGAACATGCAGGATTCATATTTAAATAGTGTTTTTGCGGCTTAATATTTATAGATACTAGTCCATAGCGCGAGTCGATTTAAGTGTACTGACCTACTTTTGATTAATTCATTCAACTTCGACAAATTCGATTCCGCGTTATAAGGTAAATTCCATTATATGACTGCATCCGTGACTCCGCGCATTTTCCGCATCGCGGACACATAGGTTATATTGAGGTATTGCAACCAGTGTAATGGATTGTGATTTATTGCAACGTCTGCTGCTGCCTTACCTTTGAGAGACCATGCGTTATGACGTAGCTCCATAAAGTGCTTTCGGTGTAACTGCCTTGTTTTCCGCGTTGATTGGTCGGACTCGTGACTCCCTACATATAATAGCGGTGGGCGGAGATTGCTCTAGGCCACAGCGTTTGAGCTCAGACAGGCTGTCGGAGCCAAATTGCATTTAAAAATTAAATAATACCTGTATATTTATCACCAAAAAAATGTCACCTGTAAAATATGTTTGTTTGCATAATGCAAAAAAAAAAAAAAGATTTATCGGCAAATCTGTATTTTTGAAAATGGCCGAGCGCCTCGATAATCGTAAAAATGCTTAATATCGGCGCCGATAATCAGATAATCGACGTAGCCCCTAGTCTCCAATCTTTTAGGGATGCTTTAATAACTAAAAACTGAGGATCACTGACAATCATTGGATCTATGCTGTTATGTAGCAGGCTGAGTTTTAAATGAAGACATCAAAATTAATCCAAATCATGTAAACTGAAATTAATTAATATGTAATCCAAAAAAGAGGATCTGGATCAACAGATTATGAATTTCAATCACTATATCAAGACTTGTTATAGAAATTCTCTGAACTGCACACCTAAAATAATATTTTTAATTGTTCTATCAGTGTGATTAATGGTGGAATACGAAGTGATTAATAATTGTGACAAAATCTCACATATCTGGAAATAAATGAAGACCTCTATTGGATCACTATCTGACAACCTATCTTCCATAAAGCTGCGATGATTTTTGACATTTTTCACTTGTTAATGTCAAACTAACCCCAATGTGTAGCATTTCAAGAGCTCATAATTCCTGGTTATGTTCTTGTCCCACACTGACCATTGCTGTCAGTTATATTTATATCGAGAACAACACAGAAGAGATTTATTGAGGCTTCGGTTTGTTCTGTAAATTTCCATCTAAACACTCGTATCATCAAGACAGATGTCACATATTTTTCAGCACAGGCCTGAACAGCAGCTCCACAAATCTTAGAAATGTGGATGCAGCATTTGTCAGGACCAGAAGCAGGACTTGGAACTGATACAGGGTACTTCCAGCGGTAAAGGCAGATTTCTTCCCTTCTCGTATGACTCCCATTCAACTTGCCAAATGAGTAACAAGTTACAACAAATGTCTGAGCCAAACTTCCCCATTAAAAATGACTATACCCACAACAACAATTATTTGACCTTGCAATGCAAGACACGGCTCAAACACTGAAGTGCTCACAGCTTCAAACCTGGTTTATACTCGCCGTGCCCATGAGTTTGCTTGGTTGATCATGATAAAAATAACAACATGTCATTGTGACAAGTTTGCAGGAGTGCGCATTGACTTAGCTATGTTTAGTTTTGTAAATTGAGAGGAATTATTTTAATTATACCATATACACAAGTACATATGCAGTTACGCATAAGCTAGCCATACAAAAAAATAATTTAATGCAAGTGCAAATAAATACAAGTATGCTTGCATGGATGCTTTTAAAAGGTTTCTATAATTCAGCCCTATACGAACATATTTGTATATCGGCACAATAAAGTCACAATTACCTTACTAACATGGCAAGAGATAATAAACTTCCATTTACAGCAAATATTTTATGTTTCTCCAATAAAAGTTTACATATGCTCAGAGAATCAAACATAAATGTATATTATATTTTTGTATTTAATATACAATCATTGTCACTCAAAGGAAATTTATTTTCTTTCTTTCAAAATTCTTTGAAATTTGTATGCATCAATTGATAAGCAGCTGTTATTCAGATATTGTTGAAATTATTTGGTTGATCTCATTACACGGATCTCTGGAATACTTGACTTTGATTGGTCGGTATTTACTGTAAACCGAAACCAGAGGACTCCAGTAACAATATCAGGCCTGTGGTAAGATATTCATGTTGTTGCCAGAATGATTGTTTCGTACACTTTCATAAATTAAGATAATAAACACATGAGTCAAATTTTTAATGTTTTCTTCTTAATTAGCATCGTATGTCCTTGTCTTTATTTATGCGGTGAAATGCGGTGTAATTAGTCATACGTCTGAACATTACGCCTTAGATGTCAGTCTTGTCTTAACTCTAGGCTTAACAGTAGTTTAAGGACAGTGTGACTGTGTGGAAGCATAGCAGTTAAAGAGCTAATACAATATTTCAACTCAAATCAGCATGTTATGTCTAAGTATTTACTTATTGTGGCAAGTAGCCATGTAATCAAAGTCTTGAGGATCACCAAGATGTGCACATTTAGATTTGAATCCAAGGCCTCCTGCTACTTGATTTCATCTCCTTTCATCCACAGATTCACTTTCATGCCTCTCTTTTCCTCCCTTCCATCTTTGAACTTAATTACTTGATTGCACACTCATTTCTGTTATAAAATAAATTATAAAAATGATCAGTAAATGTTAATTTATTTAACGAATTAGTTAAGAATTAGCAAAAAAAAAAATAAATGTCCCACTTCATCTAACACAGTCAGCCAAAGTGGGTCAGCAATATTTAACCACCTTACAAGAAAAACATAATCTTTGCATTTTAATCCATGTTAGATGCAGTGACAAACAATACAAGTACAGAATAATATTCGTTTACAAATCGTGGGAAACCTAATAAGTCAAAAAGGACAAATGTCAATAGGTGTACTAGCTTTCATGTTGAGACAAAGGCACAATCACTAATGTTACCAATGTGCACTTAATTAAAGAGCTCTGTGATAACGGTCAACCCATTGAGCGCAGTACAATCTAGCCTAAATGGCCCACTTTACCTGAACTCACCCATTTATATATTTATTATTATTATTTCGTTTTTTTTTAAATAAATATAGAATACACATTTTTATTAAAATTATCTTCACTATTAGTTTCCACATTCTTGCAAAACAATCTTTAAAGGTGACGTGAAAATCAGCCTTTTTTTGAGTTTAGTACTCGCATGCCGCGTTCAGCCGCTTTCTGTGCGCGTGCATCGGATGTGTGCACTCAGAAACACTTTGAAGTTTAAATTAATATGGTTAAAAACACACGACTTCAGCGCGACTTGATGATCAAAACCAAACAGATGTTTGTTGCAGAGATCTGAGATGTGAGATGTAAAGGTACAGCCCTATTCTGGAAAAAGGGGGCGGAGAGCTAATTTGCATTTAAAGATACATGCACGAAAACAATGTTTCTGTTTGCACTCGAAATAGGCAAAAGGAATATAATAAATGATATGTGAGGTATTTTTTCAATGAAACTTCACAGACACATTCTGGGGACAAATGAGACTTATGTTGCATCTTGTAAAAAGGGGCATAATAGGTCTCCTTTCAATCTTTCAAAACTTATTTGACACAAAAACTAGTTGTTCATTCAAACTACTTAATTCACTCTACTGTCTTTTGGTTTACAGGATTGTTTTTCCAATCCAGTGATGGACTGGCCATCTGGAGCACTGGGAGTTTTCCCGGTGGGCCGCTGTGCAATGTGCTCAATCAAACAGCGCCACACGGATCATATCCGCTCGGTTCAAACAGCGCCACACGGATCATATCCGCTCGGTTCAAACAGCGCCACACGGATCATATCCGCTCGGTTCAAACAGCGCCACACGGATCATATCCGCTCGGTTCAAACAGCGCCACACGGATCATATCCGCTCGGTTCAAACAGCGCCACACGGATCATATCCGCGGATCAAACAGCGCCACACGGATCATATCCCTTAGATCAAACAGCGCCACACGGATCATATCCGCTCGGTTCAAACCCCATATGGATTATCCCTCGGATCAAACAGCGCCACACGGATCATATCCGCTTAGATCAAACAGCGCCACACGGATCATATCCGCTCGGTTCAAACAGCGCCACACGGATCATATCCGCTCGGTTCAAACAGCGCCACACGGATCATATCCGCTCGGTTCAAACAGCGCCACACGGATCATATCCGCTCGGTTGAAACAGCGCCACACGGATCATATCCGCTCGGTTCAAACAGCACCATACGGATCATATCCGCTCGGATCAAACAGCGCCACACGGATCATATCCGCTCGGTTCAAACAGCGCCACACGGATCATATCCGCTCGGTTCAAACAGCGCCACACGGATCATATCCGCTCGGTTCAAACAGCGCCACACGGATCATATCCGCTCGGTTCAAACAGCGCCACACGGATCATATCCGCTCGGATCAAACAGCGCCACACGGATCATATCCGCTCGGTTCAAACAGCACCACACAGATCATATCCGCTCGGTTCAAACAGCGCCACACAGATCATATCCGCTCGGTTCAAACAGCGCCACACGGATCATATCCGCTCGGTTCAAACAGCGCCACACGGATCATATCCGCTCGGTTTAAACAGCGCCACACGGATCATATCCGCTCGGTTCAAACAGCGCCACACAGATCATATCCGCTCGGATCAAACAGCGCCACACGGATCATATCCGCTCGGATCAAACAGCGCCACACGAATCATATCCGCTCGGTTCAAACAGCGCCACACGGATCATATCCGCTCGGTAGATCAAACAGCGCCACACGGATCATATCCGCTCGGTTCAAACAGCGCCACACGGATCATATCCGGTCGGATCAAACAGCGCCACACGGATCATATCCGCTCGGTTCAAACAGCGCCACACGGATCATATCCGCTCAGTTCAAACAGCGCCACACGGATCATATCCGCTTAGATCAAACAGCGCCACACGGATCATATCTGCTCGGTCCAAACAGCGGTGTGGCGCAGAGCAAGATGACTAGAGCCGATGTGTTTACTCACCGATCACACGAGCACTAAACAGCGGTGTCTGTGAGATCCAGTGTGAAGCGCTTGAATTCAGCCAAGAACACAAATGACTGATAGAAACTAGTATCAGTCAACTCATATAAACTAGTTTAAATCCAGATAAAACAGTGCTGACAAACAGCAGAAAAACACAGTGTGCAACGATACAGGCTTTTCAATTATCTACAAATCGCCATCGTTAACCATGGATTTACTGTAGTAACATTAACTGAACCATGGTATTGTGGAAGAAATGTGGGGTATTTATATCAAATGTATTATATTAATGTAGACATGTATTAAAGGAGTAATGTAATTACAGTATATTTGAGATTAAGCTATAGGCTAGCGTTTGTGCTTTTATAATAAATGTATTACTGTTTTACATATAAATATGCCACCTAGAAACCATATAGTTGCCTTTTTACCACAGTATTGAGGCGCTATATGTGTGGTTTTAACTCTGGTTATCATGATGTAAATGTATGCTACTATGGAAGAACAATGGTTAATTTTTATAAAAATCAGAAAAACTCAATTTCACCATATGAAAAATGTGGTTGTTGCAATTTTTTTACAGATGTTACAGATTTTTGATAATGAACATAAATTTACATCTGCATCCTAACTCAAACTAAACTGTCAACTCAATGCCAAATGTGCATTTCTAAGAGACAAAAAAATAATATTATTATTGCATTTATATATATACATATATATGGCGTGTATTCGGGGGGTTGGGGGGATTCAGGTTACCACATGTGTACGGGGGGGGGGGCATGGGGCATGAAAAAATGAAGTGAAAAAAGGTTGGGAACCACTGGCCTACGCCATCTTTATGTAGAGCAAACAATTGTTTTTGTCAGATCCTCAGAGAGTTCTTTGCCACGAGGAGCCATGTTGAACTTCCAGTGACCAGTATGAGAGAGTGAGAGCGATAACACCAAATTAAATACACCTGCTCCCCATTCATACCTGAGACCTTATAATACTAACGAGTCACGTGACACCAGGGAGAGAAAATGGCTAATTGGGCCCAATTTGGACATTTTCACTTAGGGGTGTACTCACTTTTGTGGCCAGCGGTTTAGACATTAATGGCTGTGTTGAGTTATTTTGAGGGGACAGCAAATTTACACTGTTATACAAGCTGTGCACTCACTGCTTTACATTGTAGCAAAGTTTAATTTCTTCAGTGTTGTCATATGAAAAGATATAATACAATATTTACAAAAATGTGAGGGGTGTACTCACTTCTGTGACATGTATGTGTATATAGTGTGTGAAGACGCTGTAACACAAAACTGTGAATGAATAGGGAGTAGGGAGCAATGAACACGGTGTCAACCGGAACACAGTCCATGCATCGAGCTCGCTTCTAACGAGCTGGTGATCTGAATCAGGTGTGTTAAACAAGACAGATGCTAAATATGCAGGGGGTCGCCAGGACTTGGGTTGAGAACTACTGCTCTAATCTACTGCAGTGGTTCCCAACCTGTTCCTGGAGCCCAACACTGCACAGGTTACGTCTCCTTTGTCTGACACACCTATTTCAGTAATACTAAAGAGCTGGTGACCTGGAGCAGGTGTGTTTGATTATGGAGACATGCAAAATGCAGTGTTGGGGGCTCCAGGAACGTGGATGTAGACTATAAATGCCTCTGAATTGCGTGTACAGTGAGTGGACAATCACAGTGAGGTGCTTGGCTTCAGACGAGAGTGTATTTCACTTTAACTCGCCTGCCTGTAATTTTGTAATCCTGAAGACCCTGATTAGCTTGTTCGGGTGAGTTTGATCAGAGCTGAACTCTGCAGGTCAGTGGACTTTGAGAAACAGAGAAATTATGCAATGCACTACATTAATTAATCTACAGCTCGGCATTGGTTGTAAAATAATAGGCTAAATACATTTGTCCTAAATGTTGCAATTAAAAAGACAATTTAATTCACTGTTAAATTGTATTAAAGCAACTGTACGTGGCATTACTGAAGTCATAACACAAATACAGACCCAGTTTACATTATTTTGTATTCTAATACAAGTTTGTCCCATTAAAATAGCAAAATATCACTGCACTTGCAATTGTAATTAGATAGTAAGCAACACCATAAAATGGCAGGGTGTCACACTTTTGGTTTTCTAGGAGCTCGAGTTGAATGTGGGCCATTTGAATGCAGAATAAAGATGGGATTATGGGATAATCTGTGAAAGGACAGAGGATTATGACTGGGCTATCTCTGTAACCCTTCTGAGATATGTGCCCTGGCTTAACTTCAGCTCTCATATATCTGCCACAGATCCAGAAATTATATGTAGTACACACGCAAACGTTTATGCAATGCAATAGAACCAATACAACAAGATTAATTAAAAACAACTAATGCTTGGCATATGATGTCATGCCATTTTTTTTCTTTGAAGCATTAACTTTGGATTTTGTGAGTGATATTATTCACTGCAGTAAAACAATGAAAACATTCACAAGTAAAAATGTATCCATCCATCTATCTATCTATCCATCCATCCATCCATCTATCCATCTATCCATCCATATATCTATCCATCCATCCATGTATCCATATATCTATCCATCCATATATCCGTCTATCCATCCATCCATCTATCATCCATATATCCGTCTATCCATCCATCCATCCGTCTATCCAACTATCCGTCCATCTATCCAACTATCTATCCAACTAATCTGTCCAACTATCCATCTCCACATCTGTCCATCTATCTATCCAACTATCCATCCATCTATCCAACTATCCGTCCATCTATCCATACATCCATATATCCATTCGTCCATCTATCCATCCATCCATATATCCATCCGTCCATCCATCCATCTATAAAAGCCCAACAGCATCAGCACTTTTAATCTTCATTACAATGTGCTAGAAGCTCAATTATGTTGTCTCCGTCATATATTGCACTTTGCTTCTGCTAAAGCCAGGGTTCATTCAGTAATACCTTCTCCTACGGGGAATTGTAAATCAATAAGTTTCAATAAAGAAAACGAATAACGTTATTATCTGACACAAGGGTGGAATTTGTCATTCCCTTAGGAGTCAAAGCCTTTCAAATCAATCCATTTCTTCGCCATTATAGAAATTGAATTTTTTTACCACATGCGTAAATGTGGTATTTAAGTATTTAACTAAACTTTAATTGCTTGTCCTCAAAATTATTATTGCAACATGTTTTGCTTGTATGTCATGATGTTAGACCACAATCTGAATCTAAATCTCAAAAAGGCAAGGTGAAAATAAGCAATGTATTAATTTGACATCATCAATGTCAAAAACTGACTTGATGTCAACAAGCTATTTAAAATTCTCAACGTCAGAAGCACTCGGAGGAGAGATATCTCCGGTCATGAGGAGAGAAGAGCGTTCACTGCAGGACTGGACCCAGAGTGACCTTCACTAACCTCATGGCAACAAAACCAGCACAAGTGGTAATGAAACACACTCGACAGGCATCTGTGTGCAAGTGCAAGCACCACTGGACTGCTCGAGGCAAGCTTTACAAGTTATTGAATCTATGATACTAGTTATGAGTGAGAAAACACAAAGCATTGAGCTCATGAACATCTCAAAGCTTCTTACCGCATTACTGCTGCATACACTCGATGAAGCAATGCTTGGAATTGGAGGATTTCATCTTGCGACTACAACTGATGCCAAATTCAAACAAAGGCAGCTCAATCACAAAGCCAAAATACATGCCTCTGGGTCTCATAATCATGCAAACCAAAACAAACTGATTCACTGTGTAGCGCTAGAACACCAAGACTGTTGGTGCACATAAAAATACAATTATAAATTAGCATGGAAAAACACAGGCATAATAACTTGTGTAGCCTCTTATAAAATGCATGCTCAAACTAAAATGTAACTACACTTGGACCTTGTGTTTATGCATCAACTAACTAGGTAACCAGGCTAGCAGACAAAATGTGAGAGTATAGCAAGCATACGTTTGATAGTAGATTTATCTCATCACCATCATCAAAATACGAACACCTCATCTAATCGAACAAGTCCTGTATGTGCACAAAGGTTTTACAAACATTGCATGATTCAGAGCTAACCAGAGTCCTTTAAGCCAAAAGGATCCTGCTGAAATTATTAGGGTTTGATTTTAATGCAGAGGCAACAAGGCTGAGCAGGAATTTGTGTAATCCCTCAGAATCTGGTGATGACATTAGTGGCGATAATCTCTGCAGAAATCCTGCCAAAAACACAGATTTGAGGCAATGACAGCCCAGCTTTTAAATAATCCCTTTGCATGACGTGAGACGAAAATTAATAATCACTGTAGCGTCCATCTATGACGCTCATGTCAAGCTGTTCAAACTGTGATCTTCAGAGGGACTTTTAAATGAACATCAGATATGCACGCTGTAATGCAGGTCTACCACTAAATGCAATGACATTACCTCTGCATGAATATTAGTGTCATGTAAATAGCATCATGTCTCATTATGATTTTACGGTTCCATCTGACAGCATCACCGCACTTTCACCTGAGCTCCACTTTAGCACCGAGATCAACAGGAGAGAAAACACAACAGCAAAGTTGTAACGTAACTTAGTTTCGCTGCGGCTCACACGTGTATGTGAACACATATGAGCAGGTGAAGGTCTTACCGCAGTCCTGACAGAGCACCTGACTCACGTCCTTCCTCACGGTGCGCTTGGTCTCCACCGGCGGGAAGACTGCCGTGAACACCGACGTGTCGTTTGTGGCTTCAATAAAGAACATGTACCGGATCCCGGTGCTGAGCTGGAAACATCTGCCACCTTCAAACCAGACGAGAGACACCACCGAGTCCTTGAGCAGCCCTCCCGACTTCACCTGCCACACCTGCTGCACCCTGACGCGCACCTGACGCGACGCGTTCACCGGCGCCTCGGTCCCGTTCCGCGCTTCCTCCTGGAGCTTCCCCTCAAACACGACCCCCGCGCGGCGCGCCAGCTCCTGCACCGACGTCGCGGGCGGAGAGCACGCGAGGCTCCCGCTCCGGACCACACGCGTCCACAGCGACAGACACACCGCAGCTCCACAGAGAGCGGAGACCGAGAGAGAACCGCGTCCCGACGGCATCGCACGCATCCGTTCAGCTGGAGTTAAAGTGGAGCAGAAGAAGTGCAGTGAGAGCCGCGTGGCTTGTGTTGGCTCTCCAGCTGATCCTATTACAGGAGGCGGGGTGAGCGATCTCCCACCGCGACGCGACGAAGGACGTGTGTGGAATTACCGACAGAATTCCTTATTCAATTAAGTGGCAAAGGATTTGAAAATATGTTAAATATGAAAGTCAAAACTAGATTTTAGACTCAAAAGTCTAAAAATAAAAAGTAACAATCTTCAAAAACATTTTAAAGTAACTATATTAAGCTATCTAAGATTTTTGTGCAATATTGAAACAGCTTTTGAATCTAAATTAATAAAACATAAAAAATTTGAAAGGCACAATTAAAACATTCTTAAACAATTGTTTAGCCAACAGAAACAAAAATCAAAATTAAAGTACATGTATAACCAGTGTTGGGAAGGTTACTTTGTTAATATCTTATAAATTACCCTGTTTAAAATGTAATAAGTAGTGTAATTATTTCAATTAGGCTACTTTAATAATGTAGCCTAACTGATTACATTTGATTACTTTTCTACATTAATGTTTTCAACTGTTAATCATGTTCAAATATGAGTTAAGCTCAACTCTGTTTACTGTCAGACAAATCCTCCATCACTTGAATTAAGATTATTATATTTAATTTTAAAGCACAGCCAGCACAGAATCAGACTTTAGCACCGCTTTTAACTTTCAGGTCGTTCTGAGCATAAATACAAGCTTACAATCATTAGAGATAGTTTTATAGCTACTGGTTTTGAAATCAATATTTGCATAGTTATGACACTGTCATCTAACAATGCCTTGAAAAAACTGCTAATCTTAAACAAATAAAGCATATGCATAAACACAAATAGGAAATAAAACAGTTATGGAATAAGCATGTGTCATAAACGCCGGAAACATTGCTGTCTCATATTTTATAGCAGTCAGTGCAATTTATGACAGAAGTAAATCATATCTGTATGTGTGTAAATATTCAGAGGAAAATCATTAACCTTTTAAGAAGTAACTATAATTTAATTATATATTTTTCTCAGTAACTATAGTTAATTACATGTATTGTGTAATTAAATTCCGTCACTAATACTGTCTAAAACACCGGACAGTGATCTGACATGTATAAATACTCTTGACCTTTCACTCCAAATCTTCATTTGATGGCAACTCTTGTCTGTTTACTTGTTAACAGACATTACAACAGTTATTGAATTTGAGCAAAATTATGAATGTAAAAGAGAAAACCGCTATTTGTGTGATTGGACTTGACTCAAAAGCTTAGTTACTGATATATAATGCTAGTGTTAGAATACTATTTTTATAATCAATAAAAAATATATTAAATATTAAAACAGTTTCTTCTGCATGATATTTATTATTAGGAACAATAATGTTTAAGTTTTGGCAGTTTAAATTGTATATTGTTATGTAACATGCTTTATATTACATGACAACCCTCTCCAACATCAGCACCACGTTACTTTTTTTACCAGAAAACTAATTTCTTGTCAAATTAGAAATCTTTTTATAAGCAATATACACTGCCTGGTTAAAAAAACAACAACAGCAATAAACAAACAGGTAATTTGATTGAAATAAGCAAATTCTTAAAATGTTAGTTTTGAATATTTTTGCAGTGATTAATGCATTTCTTGCATGTTTTGTTTTGCTGTGAACCGTAACTGAGTGTGCAGCTTTTTCTTTCTTTAACAAGCATGTCAGTAATGCCCCCTTCTACATTAACCAGGACAATGATGAGATCGATCGGACCCATACTGAGAAATAATGAGCGATCACTTTCATGAAGGAGTTAGCACCACGGGGTCCTGAGCTTAACCTTAGTGAAAGTCTTTAAATATCGTGCTGGAGTGGACTTTACATTTCTACACTTGCAGGTGCTTTTATTCTGAGCCATTACATTGCATTCATACTGTTCGCTACAGGAAGCTAAGCTTGATTGTTTACGGCATTGAAAATATAGCTATATGTTACCCTGGAGCAAAATAAAAAAAACAGTCATAAGTGTCGATTTTTCTACATTAAGATTTGTTCATCATCTGAAAGCTGAATAAAGCATATTTCCATTGATGTATGGTTTGTTATGATAGGACAATATTAGAAAATCTGGAATCTGAGGATGCAAAAAAATCTAAATATTGAGAAAATCATCTTTAAAGTTGTTCAAATGAAGTTCTTAGCAATGCGTATTACTAATCAAAAATTAAGTTTTGATATATTTACAGTATAAAATTTACTAAATATCTTCATGGAACATGATCTTAATATCCTAATGATTTTTGTCATAAAATAATAATCTATAATTTTGACCCATACAGTGTATTGTTGGCTATTTCTACAAATATACCCCAGCGACTTAAGACTGCTTTTGTGCTCCAGGGTCACATATCATCGTCTGCTCTTTATATAAAGTTCAGTATATATGTGCAAATTTATTTATATATATATATATGTGACCCTCTCAGTGAAATCCAGGCTTAAGTCTCAAAATCTAATGAGATAAGCATCAAAGTTTGTTTTCTACCATTAATTTCACTATAATTTCAATCTTTGACTTGACCTTACTCAGTCAATATTAAAGATATAAAAATATTTTTTTCACAGAATGTTCTTTACCATATGAATTATGATTTTTGTTGTTGTTGTTAAAAACAGCAAATCACAAAAAATGACTTTAGCTGGGTTTTCACAGAGAGGGTCACATTTATACATTTTCTGTAAAACTGCTTTGAAACTGTTTTTTTTTTTAAAGTGCTACACAAATAAATATGACTTCAGATAATCAGATTAGAGAAGAAAGCCTTTGTAGTTTAATGAACTTCAGTTCAGTATGAATTAAATATTAGTGCACATTAAATCACATCGTTTAGAGCTGACAGCATCTCTCCTTGATCCTTCAGATGGTGACTCACGGCACTCAGACGCGGGTATTACAAACCTTTAATTATTAGATGATATTACACTGGTTAGAAAGGGCTACAGACTCACAATCAGTCAGTAGTGCTTCACCGTGGCACAACTAAAGCTGGACAGAGGTAGACTCAGATGTGGTGCTCAGGAGGAGACGTTTAGGGGATTTGGAGAAGGGTTTGGGGATGATGACGACAGGGAAAGGTGTAATTTGGCATGCATTAAGGCTCTGGGTATTTAGCACTGTGGCAGAAGTGGAATGAACTGTAAAAGACTGTGCTTACTCCTGCCTTACTCCTGGACCGGCACACAAATACTGCTCTGTGAATGTGCTGCTTCAGTTACAGCAAGCCCAAGTCAAATAATAATCAATGTGAACACCAAAATTGCATCAATACTGCATTAATCATTTTTTTTACAAATTAAAGAATTTGCTCTTCGGCAATACATATTCTGAACGATCAAAACCATATAATCTCAGGTCACTTATTTGATATTTTTAGACTCAGGAATGAAGTCCCAGCATGCTTCAGAAATGAGGTCTGGGAGGAGTACAGCTCCAGGCCGCTCACAGAAACATGATATGCACAAATCAAGAGATTCCCTAACTAGTGCGCGAGCCGGTAAGAAACCTGAAAAACACCACAGGAGCCGTGAGAACAAATACAGTAATAACACAACGCTCTCGTAGAGTTAGGTCACATCAGTATTCAGCGCCATTAATTGTACAAAATATCTACACTACACAGCCTAACACGCATCAACTGAAAAGCCCTTTCTTCTTTTTGGTGTTCTTCTGAGTCGTAGCAGGTACTGAAGTGCTTGGTCCGTCAGCCCAGTCAGGCAGTTTTCTCTTCGTAGGCTGACCCTCAATCTGTGGAAACAAGCAGAAGCAGCCTGTGCTTAGTTTTACTCAAGAAGGTGGTTGAGGAGAGACCCCCCACATGATTGTAAAGCGCTTTGGTTGTACAACAATACACAATAAAGAGATAAATAAATGCATCATTCATTCATTCATTCAAGACATTTGGATGTTGTCGACATACACTGTAAAAATACAAAATCTGTAGTTTTTACAAAATAATTTTGGCAGCTGTGGTTGTAAAAAATACAGAAAAACACATTTACAAAACAAAACTGTAAAATTTACAGTATAAAGCTGTAATTTACGAACAAGAAAATTTGTATGTAAACCAGTAAATTCAACAACGCATGCTTAAAGCAGTGTTTGTGAGCTTTTAATGCTCCGAAAGCGCCACCTAGTGGTGAAGAATGAATTTGCATTTTCATTCAGACCAACGCAAAACTCACGTTTTCTCAGGTCTGCACATGCAATATGCTAATGTTTCATGTTGCCGTCAAACAGGGATTGGTTTTAAAAACGACTCGTTTCAATGATTCAGAGTCGATGATAACGTACTCGGTTTCTATCGTAACCTCGGTTCCCTGAGATACGGAACGAGTACTGCGTCTTATAAGACGCATATGGAAAATGTCCATTTTCCCTAAACTGAAGACTTATTTAATCACGCAGTGAAACTGCACGACTATTGGTTCGTGCAGTGGTAGAAAAACGAACCAATGAGTCGGCAGCGGAGCTGCACGAACCTATGGCGACGATCACCTCCAGTTCCCGCCGAAATGGGCGGGGTATCTGGCTATATAAGCGGTCGTTTCGCCATAGGATCCTCAGGTTTACTTCGACTGAAGCGACGACTGAGTTGTGCAGCTACCTGGCACGGCAAAGTACGCAGTACTCGTTCCGTATCTCAGGGAACCGAGGTTACGATAGTAACCGAGTACGTTCCCTATCGATACTCCACTCGTACTGCGTCTTATAAGACGCATATGGGAACTGAATTTAATCACGCCGTGCTAGGGTAGATGAACGACTGTATATACCTCCATAAACATAAATGCCCATAGGGAAGTAAGTAGTATACTTCAGGCTAAAGCGAGCTAAACTCATAGAGGTCATGCTCGGCCTGGATAATCGTTCCATATGACTCCTGTATACTCAGTTAACCGGAGTATGCAGGGTGCCAATCAGAGAGCCTGAGCGCATTGCGGTCAAGAATCTCTGACAGGATTGTTCCCACAGCGTATGTGTACAAGCTCATCTAAGCAGAGAGGACTCTGGCCTGTAAGGCCGGTATGTCCAGGTTATAAAACCTAGCAAATGTGGACGGAGTGGCCCAGCCAGCCGCCGCACAAATCTCTGTAATGGGTACACCGCTAGACCACGCCCATGACGAGGCAATGCCTCTAGTCGAATGGGCTCGTACTCCAATGGGGCATTGCAGGCCCAAAGAAGAGTATGCCAGCATGACAGCATCCACTATCCACTTAGAGAGTCTCTGCTTCGTGACCGGATGCCCTTTGGCGCGGTTACCGAAGCTAACAAAGAGCTGTTCCGTATGCCTAAAAGGGCGGAACGCTCAAAGTAGATTCTCAGAGCTCTGACAGGGCATAACAAGGATAACTCCCGGTCCTCCTCAGACGGAGGAAGCGCGGAGAGCGTGATGACCTGAGCTCTGAACGGGGTTGAAAGTACCTTAGGTACGTAACCATGCCTTGGTTTCAGGACGACCTTGGAGTCGTTAGGCCCGAATTCCAGGCAGGCAGGGCTAATCGAAAGCGCCTGCAGGTCTCCAACTCGCTTAACCGACGCTAGTGCTAGTAGCAGAGCAGTTTTCAGCGAAAGTGACCGGAGGTTCGTAGACTGTAGCGGCTCAAAGGGAGGGCCCTTCAAGGCCCTCAGTACAGTGGGCAGATCCCATGTAGGGACAGTAAGGGGCCGAGGTGGATTCAATCTCCTGGCTCCCTTCAAAAAACGGACAACTAAGTTGTCCCTGCCTACCGACTGGCCCGCTATAGGGCATGAAAAGCCGCTATAGCTGCTACAAATACCTTGAGTGTAGAGTGAGAACGTCCTTTGTCTAGCAGTTCCTGCAGAAAGGACAGAACCACCGCTAACTCAGAGGTAGGGGTTTTCACCACGGTTGAAGCACCAAGTGGAGAAAACAGACCACTTAAGGGCGTAGAGGCGTCTCGTAGACGGGGCTCTAGCCTCAGAAATGGTGTTTAATACTCGCTCTGGGAGGTCAGTAGGCTCCCGTTGAGCGGCCAAATGCAGAGAGCCCACAGCTCGGGTCGAGGGTGCCATATCGTTCCGTTCGCCTGAGAGAGGAGATCCCGTCTCAGGGGCACGGGCCAGGGGGCTGCTGTCAGTAGCTGAGTCAGCTCTGACAACCAAGGTTGGTTCCTCCACAAGGGGCCACCAATAGCACCTTGTGACCCTGTTCCCTGATACGCCTGACGACCTGTGGAAGCAGGGCGATCGGGGGGAATGCATAAAGGAGGAGGTTGGGCCAGTCGTGGGCCAACGCGTCCCTGTCCTTCGAATAATAAATTGGGCAGTGAGAGTTGTCCTTGGAGGCGAAAAGGTCTACTTCTGCCTTGCCAAAGGTCTTCCAGATCTTCTGAACCACCTGCGGATGGAGCATCCACTCCTCTGAGGGGACATTGCTCCGGGATAACATATCCGCTCCCTGGTTCAGTCTGCCCGGCAGGTGTGCTGCCCTCAGCGAGCGCAGGTTGAGCTGAGCCCATTCCAGAAGGCGCTCTGCCAGAATAAAGAGGCGCTTCGAGGAGACACCTCCCTGGTGATTTATATAGGACACCACGGACATGCTGTCTGAGCGAATCAGCACATGGCGTCCTATTAGGTCCGGCAGGAAAAACTGGCAGGCTCGACAAACTGCTAGCATTTCCAAGCAGTTGATGTGCAAGCCGCTCTCCGCCTCCGACCAATGGCCGAAGGTCGGTTTGCCTTCGCACAGCGCCCCCCAACCTGTGTTGGAGGCGTCTGTCGTGACAACTTTCCTGGTGTGGACCAACCCCATGGCCACGCCCTTCCTCATCCACTGTGGGTTCTTCCAGGGGGTCAGGGCTGTTACACAGGCCTGATTCACCCTGATATGCAAGCGTCCGTGACGCCATGCGTTGTGTGGAACCCGTGGTTTCAACCAGCGTTGAAGAGGGCGCATGCGGAGCAGGCCCAGCTGTAACACTGACGAAGCTGCGGCCATAAGGCCCAGCATTCTCTGAAACACTTTGAGTGGGCGAGCGGTGTCGCTCTTGAAGGTGGCCGCGAGTTTCTGAATGGCCAGAGCGCGTTCTGGCGCTATCACCGCTCTCATGTGAGCCGAGTCCAGGACTGTACCCAGGAACGATACTCGTTGGCTGGGGGACAGTGCGCTCTTGGCGAAATTGACCCTGAGCCCCAGGCACTCTAAGTGGCTGAGGATGAGGGTTCTGTGTGAAAGTAGTTCCACCTCTGACTGGGCCAGAATGAGCCAATCGTCGAGGTAGTTGAGAATGCGGATTCCCATCTGTCTCAGAGGGAAAGAGCCGCGTCCATGCACTTCGTAAAAGTACGGGGGCCAGAGACAGCCCAAAGGGAAGGACCGTGTACTGGTAAGCCACTCCCTCGAAGCGAATCTCAAGAATCGTCTGTGACGGGGGCTATCTGGATGTGAAAGTATGCGTCTTTCAGGTCCAGAGAACAGAACCAGTCCCCTGTGCGAATCTGCGAGAGGATCTGCTTCAGCGTGATCATCCTGAACGGCCGTCTCATGAGGGCGTGATTCAGGCGTCTGAGATCGAGGATGGGCCGGAGGCCGCCATCCTTTTTGGGGACGAGGAAGTAACGGCTGTAAAAGCCTGACTCGCTCAAAGCTGGAGGAACCATTTCTATGGCTCCTTTTTCCAGCAACGTCATCACCTCCGAGCGCAGAACGCGAGCGTTCTCGCCCTGCACCGAGGTGGAGACCACGCCGCTGAAGCGCGGGGGTCTTCGAGCGAATTGGAGTGAATAACCTCGTTTTATTATCCCCATAACCCACTCTGACACTCCGGGGATGGCCTGCCAGGCCTCGGCCCGCGTGGCAAGGGGTTGGATAAACTCGAGTGGCCGGCTGCACGGAGGCAGGGCACTCGTGAGGACGGAAGAGGAAAATTGCTCTCTTTTTGAGAATGTTTGTGTTTTATTTTTTCCGCTATCACAGCGGACAGTTGCATGGTCGCTTGTACGGACCCTGTAGCAACAGACACAATTCCCTCTGCACCCGGAAAAGAACGGGGTGCCAAGAGGTTTCTCATGAGAGGCCTTTTGGTGGGCGGTCCGGCCGTGGCGGGACTCGACCCTCTCCTCTTCCTGTCCTGCAGATCAGGAGGACGCCGGGGGCGCAGGGTCCAACGCTATCTTGAGTCGGGGGCCCTGGCGCTTCGGAGGGGGGTGGCGTCTGGCTGAGCGTGAACGCCCTCGCGGCTGCTGAGTTCTAGCAGGCTGAGGGGCGTAAACGGCAGGTGCAGGTTTCGCGGGCTGCTGAGTCGGCGCAGTCCTGGGGCGACTCTGAGCAGCTGCTGGGCTGGAGCGCTTGGGCAGGAAGTGTCGCATAGCCTGTGACGCCTTCTGTGCTTCTGTGAAGCGCTCAGCGAATCCTTTCACCGCAGGTCCAAAGAGGCCGCTGGGGGAAATTGGAGCATCAAGGAAGGAGACCCTGTCCGCGTCCTTGATCTCCGTCAGCGTGAGCCACAGGTGGCGCTCGAGCACTACCAGGCTGGCCATAGACCTTCCTATGGCTTGGGCGGTAGTCTTGGTGGCTCGCAAAGCCAGGTCCGTTGCGCTTCTCAGCTCCCTGAGAGTCGCAGGATCAGGCTCAGACTCATCTACGGCAGAGAGGAGCTTGGCCTGATAGACCTGGAGAACCGCCATAGAGTGGAGCGCCGAAGCCGCCTGTCCAGCTGAAGCGTAGGAGCGTCCAGCGAGCGCTGAAGTGGTCCTGCATGGCTTGGACGGGTGACTGGCTTTCGCCTTCCAGCCGATGGCAGTGGGTGGGCAGAGATGTGCAGCCACTGACTCATCTAGTTGAGGCATCCTCTCATATCCTTTTTCTTCAGCGCCGTCAATGGTAGTGAGGGCGGATGAAGCGGAAGTACGGAGGCGGGCAGAATATGGGGAGCGCCAAGATCTCGTGAGCTCGTCGTGAACTTCAGGGAAGAACGGCGATGGTCGCTGTTGAGGGGCCTGACGGCGCCCCGGCAGAAACCACTCATCTAGACGGCTGCGAGAGGGCTCCTCTGGTGGAGACCACTCTAAACCCAGTTCTTCAACCGCTTTTGAGAGGACACGGAAAAGTTCGGCATCCATCCCGGCTTTGGCGGCGCTGGGCGCGGTCAAACCTGAGGGGGCGGGGTCAGTCACAGAGCCCAACAGCTCCTCAGCATCTGAAGCTATCAGTGACATGCTGTCATCGAGTAGCTCATCATCACTTCCCCCGAACGAGACCAGATCGCTCATGTTTGCAGAGGGACGCTGGTCAGTTTCGAGAAAAGGACGGGAGACACACTCTTTGTGTGGTGAAAACGAGGCACGCGGGATCTGAGCCGCGTGAGCTCGCTTTCAACCGGGCGCTGAGAACCTCTGCCCCGCTGTTTTTTTCTCACAGGTCCCTGTGAGGAAAGAAAACGGGAGGGCGCGAGGGGCGGCATCGCTCTCTGAAAAGAAAGCGATGCGCGCGCGCAGAGAGGCGAGACTGATGTTCTCGCAGTGAGAACAATCAGAACCAGCGAGCGCGGCATCCGCATGGGATTTCCCCATGCAGAAAACACACTCGCTGTGACCGTCATCGGCGTGCAGGGGAGACCTGCACGAACCGCAGTAACGGCGCGGCATTAAAACGCCGATTTGCTCTTTTAGAGACTTACGTGATAATCGCCGGATGGCGGCAGCGAACGGGACCAGAACTGCTGCGATGCTGGGGCGCGTAGAAGGCGGATCAGCCGAGCAGATCGAGGTCGCTGGGTCCTACTGCGAGGCGTGTCAACGGCGAGTAGTCTTCCGGGTCAGTGTAGACGAAGTCGTCGTCGCTGAAGGAGAAAAAATCTGAGGATCCTATGGCGAAACGACCGCTTATATAGCCAGATACCCCGCCCATTTCGGCGGGAACTGGCGGGTATCGTCGCCATAGGTTCGTGCAGCTCCGCTGCCGACTCATTGGTTCGTTTTTCTACCACTGCACGAACCAATAGTCGTGCAGTTTCACTGCGTGATTAAATAAGTCTTCAGTTTAGGAGAAAATGGACATTTTCCCATATGCGTCTTATAAGACGCAGTACGAGTGGAGTATCGATAGGGAACTTGATACACGGTGCACTTTCAGATTTAAACAACTTTACAGGTGTTTTTCATTCACTTACACTGCATGAAAGATCGTTTCTTGAGGGGAAGTTCACAAATTCATAACAGGGCACTTTAAGATCCGATTCTGGAATTGATTTTCGATTCCCAACCCTAGTTTCCATAGTCCATCCTACAATGCGAAAAACTGCGTTTTCAAATGTATCCACTCTGGAGAGCGTTTTTCGCCGTCTTAGGCCCGTTTACACTAATTTCGTTATAAAACTGCGTTTTATAATGAAACCGATCACGTTTAACCTGCGCTGATTTCAGAAACGATCTCCGTTTACACTACACAACTGAAAACGCATGTCACATGACTATTCATGCCGGTGTCCTGACATTTTTTCCTACCCGTCAGATTTTCCTACCTCGGCTTACTGCGCATGCGCGCATCTATATTGCATGCTTTTTCTTACGCCGAACAACAATATTTAATGTATCTGAATTACTGTAATGGTAGGTTTAGGGTTGGGGTAGGTGTAGACTTTAATAAAACACAATATAATAGGTAGAAAAAAATATGTATTGTTGGTTTCCGGTACTAGATGTATCCCTTCTATCCACAACCGCGAATATAACACATAATACTGTATGTGCATTACTGTAAGGGTAATTTTAAGGTTGTGGTAGGTGTATACATTAATAAAACAGGTATAATTTTTCGTTGTCGAATTGTACTACCCACTGTTTTAATGGGAGGTAGTAAAATCTGACTGTGTAGGACAAATTGACAGAACACCGGTACAACCGTAGATATGTAGGTAGACTATTATTTAGATGGCGGACGCGTCTGCGTGCTTGGAGCGGTCGAATGGGGAATCTACCTATACATATCTATGGGTACAATAGAGGGGGGGGGAACTATGACATCAGAACCCGGAAGAGTAATTCGCCGCGGGTTCCTTCGAGGTTTTCCTATGGGCTTTTATAATGGGGTTTTTCAATTTATGAGTGAAATAAAGCCTGTGGTAAACATAACTTGACGATACTTTAACGTTTTGTTCTACAATGTAAATTACATGCATCCATGCCCCCCAAAAAATGGTTGAAAACAATGTTTTTTAATAAGTAACTAGATAAGCATGTTTGGGCTGTGAGTGTGTGTGGTTAACATTGTGTAGAAACACAAAAGTAAAAGTGTGTGGTAAAGTTGTGTTTAGAACAAAACGTAAAAGTTTACTAATCAAGTTGTGTTTACCAAGGCTTTATTTTAAAACATTGAAAAACCCCATTATAAAGCCCATAGGAAAACCTCGAAGGAACCCGCGAAGGAACCCGCGGCGAATTACTCTTCCGGGTTCTGACGTCATAGCCCCCCCCCCTCTATAACGAGCACGATGTTATTGTTTACACGGTCGTCAAGGATATGTAGAGCGAATGTGGGCAGCCCCGCCGTCATCTTCAAAAGTCTTTGTTTTCGACCTCGAAAATGCCGGAGTAGTGGAAACGATGGCGTATCCGTAGCAAAAGTTAACGCACCAGTGTAAACGGGGCTTAGTGTGGATGGAACCTTTGGAATGTTTTCAAACAAAGCCTAAAGTAACTATTTTGATTCCATGTTGAATTTGACTGCATTCATCCAAATGGCTTATGCCTTCAACTGTGCAGACGGTCCAACAAAGTGATGCCTTAAAACCAACCAGTGCTGGCTGATAGCCACAGTGTGGCGGTTTACATGACGCAGACAGCTGCATTAACAGAGGGATTGCCCACCATCGGATTAACATCCATCCATCATAATTCCTCTCAAGCCATTTCTGCGTCCCTCCAAACTCCATTTCCTCCCAGCCAGCCCTGCTTATCTCCCTGTCTTGCAATCTGTTCGGTCTTCATGCTAAATCATTTGTGGGAACATCAGGAGGGAGGGTGTGTTTAGAGACGCCGCCCAAATGATCTCATATTGATCAACAGGCTCGTGTCACTGCAGGACAAAAGAGCCATGATGGACGTGCTCTTCAAACAAGCTCCGATCACCATTCATCTCCACGTTAACAGGTCAGAGAGATGCAAAGTAGACCGTAATGGCTGGAAATGACTGGAAAAGACATTATACAATACATTAGCCTATATAAAAAGCTGTATTATTACATTGTGTTAATCTTTATAATTTCATGTCACCTCTTTTATTGTTTTTTTAGAAACAGATCGTGACAATAAAGACGACTCCATCCCGTCACTCCTCCTGAGATCAGACGAGAAGCGCAGTGACACAGGTCACAACCTTATGACCTTAATGGCTTTGAGCTTACAAGGGGAGGTATCGGGTAATAGCCCGTGTCAAAGGTCAAGCGGAGGTTAAAGACAGTTGGCTCGCACTAAAGCGCTCATCACTTCAGGGGAGGCTGTCTGATGTTCAATCACTCTAGCAGACAGGGTCACACCTAAACCAAGAGTCAGCCTAAAGGCCCGTACACACCGGGACGAATTTCGCGCGCGATATTCGCCGACGTTTAACGCCTTGTGACTAAACAAAGGGCGCCAATGTGAGTGTGCACACCGACGCGAAAAACGCCACGCGTAAAAGCGTCATTTTTTTAAAAACGCCTCAGGGTTCGTTTTTAAACACAAAACAGTCTTGGCGAGCACACATACGTAACGACGAAGAAGATATACGCCAAGTAGCGTCTACACTGCCGGGAAGAAATAAGAAGACAAAGAAGATGCAAGGCAAGATGAATGTAGAGCTGCTGGTCTCGTTGGTGTCTGAACACAAAGAACTTTATGACATGTTTTCTTTGTATGATTTTGACAAGCGCGTAAATACTTGCTCTCTTCTTCTGAGTGACAAGCGAGTGTCAGAAGCGTAAAGTTGCGCAGCGCCACCTTGTGTACCAGGGTATTTCTGTTTTACATTAAGCGCCATCTAATGTCAGGGAATGAATTTGCATGTTCACTCGGCTCATCGTCAGCGAAAATCGCTTGGGTGTGAACACAAAAAACGCGTTGAAAAACGCTGGCGAATAACGCGCGCCGATATTCGTCCCGGTGTGTACGGGCCTTAACAATCGCCTTGTTCACGTCATGTGATCAGCTGTTTTTAGTCTGAAGGTGTCGCATTCAGCAAAAACTGTTAAACCACGTGTCACAATCATACTGTTCAAAGATCAAGCATTTTTATGGATGGTTTGATATTTTTCAATAGTGCGCTAAATACTTTATATAGGGCACCTTGTATAAATGTTTCTTACGGGCCACACACACAACACAACACACACACACACACACAGACAGAAGACTGACGACAGACAGACAGCCTACGGGCCACACACACACATCAGACAGACAGACAGACAGACAGACAGACAGGACAGACAGACAGACAGACAGACACACACACAGACAGACAGACACAGACAGACAGACAGACAGACAGACAGACACAGACAGACAGACAGACACAGACACACAGACACACACAGAGACACACACACACACACACAGACACACAGAGAGACACACACACACACACACACACACACACACACACACACACACACACACACACACACACACACACACACACAGACACAACACACACACACACACACACACACACACACACACACACACACACACACACACACACACACACACACACACACACACACACACACACACACACACATAACATTTTACACTTCAGCATTTCTCACATTATCTCAGTTAATTTGCTATTTTTTAGAAAATGGTAATAAAATATGAAAATAACTCAGAGTTACACTGTTTACCACGTACTTAAGTGGTTAATTTTGTTCAGTCTGTAGTGTAAAAAGTTCACATTAGCAATTAAAGAAAAAACACATGAGCAAAACATGGTCAGGTGAAAGTAATTTTACTGTTAGTCCATTGTATGAATTGTATTGGGTATTATATGTCACAATTCACTTTATGTTGCTATCCTCACTTATAAATGAACAATATCCTGCACCCACTAGTAAAAAAATATCAAAAATTATATCTGGTGACTGAATAATTTTTGGTTTGACTGTGTGTCAAAATTATAACTTGATTAGAATTAGAAATTACACAATAAATATTGTATTAAAGAGACATTAACCTTAACACATGACATTAACTCTCCCCCCCCCAAAGCTTTTCTAAGAACGCCTCACGTTTTTAATTTCAACAAATAGAAATTAGAAATGTGATTTTTTTTTATTATCAATGCATCATACATTTTTCATATTCTGTAGTGTTGTAATGTATTGAGTTAACTCCCATTTAAACATGTTTGATCTATAAGACTGTTTCTTTTGCTCACCAAGACTGCATATATTTGATCAAAAAATGAAAAATATTATAGTGACATATTACACTTTTTAAAATAACTATATAGTAAAATGTAATTTATTCCTGAGATGAAGTCACACGATCCGTCAGAAATCATTGTAATATGCTGATATACTTCAAGAAACATTTCTGATGATTATCAATGTTTTGTGTAAATTGTGATTCTTGTAACATTATAAATGCCATTGTCACTTTTGATCAATTTAATGTGTCCATGAAGGAATAATTAGTAACTCTACACTTTGAACAGCAGCGTATAATTCGTTACTCATCAGTTCTTTAAAAGCTCAGCAAGAACACCTCGTACCTTCACAGGTGAATCGCTGAAGAGGTCTTGCGTGTCTTTATCCAGGTTATCATCCTGGTTCCAGGAGGCCAGATTCATGCCACTGCTCGGAGGAACTGGGTCACATGACTTCAGACAGGAATCCTGTACACACCGACAGAGATACACCACACACTCAACACGGATCAACACTTAGAGCCACGATCGGGAACTACACAGCAGACCGCGTATGAACGTTTATAGGACTGGTCATCAAAAAGCATGCATGCATTTCCATAGACGTCACATGTTGATCCCAGCACAGACAAAACAAAACAAATTCTGTGCACTGATAAAAATGATTTTGTGGTGAAGTAAATGCTACAAAAAAACATGTAATTTCTATATGAAAAAGTTAGTTTAGGCAATAATAATAAAACAAAAAGACAATTCTATATTGGTTCTCAATTCAAGTTTGTAGAAGTACTAATATAGACGTTATAACATTAAGTAAAACCTTCTCAACCTTTCTGATACTGGAGTTCCCATCATGCACCGGGGCATGAATTATGTTTTTCAGCTGTATTTACACTGTTTTATCATTGCTTTTGTTGTTAGGATTAGTAGCTTGTGATTTATTACATCTGGAGTTTATTTTCTACTCAAAATGACAAATTTATACTCAAATGAACCACAGAATGTTACCATCATCGTGTATTGTGTACCAAGTATTGACGTCTCTGTGTTCAGATGAGTGCTGCATTATTAATTATGTAGATACGGTGTCTAGTGCATCATCATACATCTTAGTGGTCGACCGATATTTTTTTTTGACCACCGATATTTTGGAAAGCAGAGTGGCCGATATATAGCCGATATAATTTAATTCATATTTAAGAAATTTTAAATCATTTGAAAATGTATTAAAAAATAAATGTGTAACATATTTATACTTAAAATATTTTCACAAATAAATACATATTTAATACAAATATAATACAAAAAAGGAATTAAATGCTGTAACTAATAGGGCACTCAGTATTCTGGGAGGTTGGTGTGCATTGAGAATCACATTGTTAAAATAAAGCTAAGCTAACACTCGTTTTCCATACAGCAGACAGTGAAAATGACAGTGGGCTAATGCATAAAGCGCATCATAATTTGAAATCACGAGTTTACAGTTTAAAGCATTCGATTCTCACGGATCGACCGTTACGCGGAGCACACGCGATCACGCAGGACACACTTCACAAGATCTCACAAGTTTGCAATGGTTTGTGAAATTAAATGTTCATTAGTCATTCAAAGATTTGTTTAAATGATATGCATGCATATTTGCTGACGGCAAACGAGAAAGTATTATAATGTGTGCCTTTCTATAACTAACAATATAAAAGCAATCGCTATAATACATTTTGTATACATTTTACATAACTGTTAACAACAACAGCAAACTAGTAGAGGGAGAATGTGAGCGCTGTGTCAGCACCATCAAAATAAAAGTCCCGGCTCGACTTTTAAAGACTTTAAAGCATTCATTTCACACGGATCGACCGTCACGCAGAGAACAGCCAAACAGAAAAACTTATCGGCCGATGCCGATATTTTAATAAAATGCCAAATATCGTCCGATATATCGGTCGACCACTAATACATCTATTGTATTATTTACTTAAATGTTACATACACTTGAAAAGCATGGTTTAATTAGGTGCTATATTAAGTAAAATCAAAGTATTGCCAAGTAAGCTTTTATTAAATAAAAATGACTCAAACTTTTACAAAGATTTTTTGGTTACACTTTACTTGAAGTGGTGTGCATAAGACTGACATGATACATATCATGAATATGAAGGTTTTTTATGCATGTTTATGACAACTGTCATTAAGGGTCATTCACTCAGTTATGTCATTTTTAATGCAAATATGACATTGTTTGAGATGTGTTTGTTATAGGCTAGGGTTAGGGGTAGGTCAAATAATGTCATCTTTGTATTAAAAGTGATACAACTGAGCGAATAACACTTAATGACAGTTGTCATAAACATACATAAAACCTCCTTCATATTCATGACATGTGTGAGATTATAAAGGTGTCATGTCAGTCTTATGCACACCCCTTCAAGTAATTGTTACCGATTTTTTTTTTAAAGTAAATCCTACGAGTAATTTTTTTTCAGTGTGCAGAAGGTAGACTAGAGATCAGAACTAGTCTAAATGAAAGATCAGTGTTTTATCTCAAGCCTGTCTGCAAGTGCACTTTTTCAGAAACAATGTGAGCACATCTGCAGGTAAACTCTGTGTAATTGTCACACAGATGTGAGTCACCTGTGGCATGGGGATACTGATGAAGAGCTCATCTTCACTCGTGTCCATGATGTCTGCCTCACGCTGTGACTCTCCAAACACACGTTTAACAGCAGGTCTGTCTGCAGCCGCTGATTTATCCTGTAGCGAGGACACACATCTGTTAGCATATGATCCCTGCACACGGGTATCTCAGAAACTCACGCACCTGCTAACATGACCATTACAGAACATCACCTACACAAGCATGGAAGCAGGTATTGGCTAAAACATACACAATTTTTTATAAGACATCAGGAGTAAAACAATCAAAATCTAGTAAAGGCTTCAAGTATATACTACAGCTCCCAAAGCCATGGACAAAAGAAGATCTGGAGATGGGCATGCAGGGATGATGGCTAAGACAAATAAAGTAGGTCTGCCATAATCAGTCTGAAGGACACAGCAGATGTTACGTCAAAACCGTAGTCTCCTAAAGCGTCAGGATACTGAGAGCTCAACAATGGCTGCATTTACACGGCAAGTCTTAAAGCACAGATCCGATCTTCTGACCATATCCAATTTTTTGGCCCCCGTTTCCATTCACTTTGACAGGACTGGTATCGGATATCAGTGTTTACATTAATTCCCGCCCAGTGATCTCTTTACTATGCACACGGTACTAGGCACTCAGGTTTTTAATGACCGTGCTATTAAAATGATTTATTGAATTCATGTCGGATGGACATTATTATTTGCCAGCATGGACAACAGCTGTTGATGCTTTGCAGCTCAAAATCGGACAGAATGGATCAAGACCGGAAAATAACGGTTAGTTTTTATTTGTTAATTTATCAACAGCTCAGATGTAGAATTCTGAAGTGAAATAAATTAGTACTGTAAGAATGTATTTATTTGAATTATTTAACAAGAGAGAGAGAGAGAGAGAGAGAGAGAGAGAGAGAGAGACAAGAGAGAGAGAGAGAGAGAGAGAGAGAGAGAGAGAGACAGAGAGAGAAAGAGAGAACGAGCAAGTGAGCAGCCTAATAGTGAAGCTTGTTGGTTTAATTACAAAACAGCTTAGTTTATCACCTCATTGCTGAGAATGAGGCTCATATATATGGAATAGTGCTTTATTGTGTATTGCTGTACACCCAAAGCGCTTTACAATCATGTGTGTGTGTGTGTGTGGGGGGGGGGGTCTCTCCTCAACCACCACCAGTGTGCAGCATCCACTTGGATGATGCGACGGCTGCCACAGGACAACGGCACCAGTGCGCTCACCACACACCAGCTACAGGTGGAGAGGAGAGAGAGTCATAGAGACAATCAAGTGTATGCTCTCATCACACACCAGCTACAGGTGGCGAGGAGAGAGGGACATAGAGTCAATCAAGTCTATGCTCTCACCACACACCAGCTACAGGTGGAGAGGAGAGAGAGAGACATAGAGCCAATCAAGTGTATGCACTCACCACACACCAGCTACAGGTGGAGAGGAGAGAGAGAGACATAGAGCCAATCAAGTGTATGCACTCACCACACACCAGCTACAGGTGGAGAGGAGAGAGAGTCATAGAGCCAATCAAGTGTATGCGCTCACCACACACCAGCTACAGGTGGAGAGGAGAGAGAGTCATAGAGCCAATCAAGTCTATGCTCTCACCACACACCAGCTACAGGTGGAGAGGAGAGAGAGTCATAGAGCCAATCAAGTCTATGCTCTCACCACACACCAGCTACAGGTGGAGAGGAGAGAGAGTCATAGAGCCAATCAAGTGTATGCTCTCACCACACACCAGCTACAGGTGGAGAGGAGAGAGAGTCATAGAGCCAATCAAGTGTATGCGCTCACCACACACCAGCTACAGGTGGAGAGGAGAGAGAGTCATAGAGCCAATCAAGTGGATGCTCTCACCACACAACAGCTACAGGTGGAGAGGAGAGAGAGTCATAGAACCAATCAAGTGTATGCTCTCACCACACACCAGCTACAGGTGGAGAGGAGAGAGAGAATCATAGAGCCAATCAAGTGGATGCTCTCACCACACAACAGCTACAGGTGGAGAGGAGAGTGATTCATAGAGACCATCAAGTGGATGTGGATTATTAGGAGGCAATGATTGACAAGGGCCAGTGGGGGGAATTTGGCCAGGACACCGGGGTTACACCCCTACTCTTTACGAGAAGTGCCATGGGGTTTTTTAATTGGATGTGCATTTAGACGTCCAGATATCAGATATGTATCTGATTAAAATCCACATTTGGAAGTGTCTCAGTTTGAATGCAAGTTCAAAATATATATGTTTTGAATTCAAAATATTGAATTATTTCTGCCAGTGTAAACACAGCTAATGTCATTAGACTTGGCTGAAACATGTCAGTCGGTAGCTGACACATAGCAATAGCATGAAGATTTTAGGTTAAAAAAATGCATTCTGTGCACACAATTAATTATTACAACGTTAAAATATTCCATTTAGTGTCTGAATCAATGTGAGCTGCATATCTAATAATTTTAAAGTAGTTTTAGATGGATGTCACATCACAAGCATATCTGAGTACAGTATGTTTCTGGACTCAAAACACTGATGGCAGGTATTAGCCTATCTTTCATTTTGTTAAAACCTTGATGCATGCTTTCTAAGATAACACTCGTTTCATTTTCCTGTCATTAATGGCATAGGTCAAAATCGTCCTGGTATTTTTGCATGAATCGGATCACAAGCCATCATCAGACACCATCAAAAAATCCTGCTCAGCACGGAGGAAGAGGAAAGAGGAACCTTCACACATAAATAATGGACAGCAGCTATAATTAATCAGTGAGGCTAGCAGCTAGCGGTATATTCCAAACAAATTATGCGACAGCACTGTGCTGACCTCTGCTGGTGCAGTTCAACCAAACATGAATATTTCACTAAAATGCTCTCCTGGAGTTCAAAGTGACCAAACACACCAGCGGCTGTATCCATGAGATCTCATGATGTGCTGCGGATGAAGCGTCTCTCTGGAGCTCATACAGCGCCAGCTTGAGCAAGAAGCTACTGACATCTTCAGGAACACGAGACCGGATCGCTTTAATATCACTCAGATCTGTTCAGGAACAAAACAGAAATAATGCACGTGTCCTTCTTACACGTTTCATGTACTTACTATAGTAATAGACAGTATCAGTCAATTATGCATTATTACAAGCAACTAAACCTAAACCAAATCCCAACCCTTATATGTCAATTAATATTATTCAGTACTTGTATAATTGCAATAATTGTATAATTCAGTAACACTGTATTTTAAGGTGTCCTTGTTACACGTTACATGTACTTACTTATTATAATAACAATTAATTATGCATAATTGCATGCAAGTAACCTTAAACCAAACCCTTATCCTAACCTTATAGTAACTAGTTAATTAATATTACTCAGTACTTAACTGTATAATTAATTACACTGTAACAAGGGCACCTTAAAATAAAGTGTAACCTATAATTCATTACATTTAGTCATTGAGCAGAGGCTTTTATCGAAAGCGACTTACAAACGAGGACAACAGAAGCAATCTAAATCAACAAACGAGCAATATGCAAGAGCTATAACGAGTCTCAGTTAGTTTAACGCAGTACACGTAGCAAGTTGTTTTATAATATAATAAAACCGATAGAAAAATAAGAAGGTTTTTTTTTTTTTTTTTTTTTTTTTAAGAAAACAAGCAGTTAGTAAATTAATAGAGTGCAAGTTTAAAAGGTGAAAGTTTTTTATAAAGAATAGTATTAGAGTACAGCGTGATAGAGTCAAATAAAGATGGAAGAGAAGAGATGTTTTGTTTTTGAACAAAATCGCCAACTCTTGAGCTCTCTAGAAGAACAAACCTTTGCACATTTAGATAAGAGATATTGTGTTGTATTCTAGTGAAATGTGTTTAACCTGCGCTGCCTGGAGGAGAGGTGATGCTCTTTCTGATGGTGTTGTAGATGGACGCTGAGAGTCCAGCTCTGTCCGTGTCCACAGCACAGCCCATCTTCTGAGCCTGTAACAGATGAGACTCCACCACTGCTATGGGCAGACTGCGAGCATCTGCCACCTGCCTCTACACAAGACAACACGTGCATCCACATCAAATATCTGCTGCTTCAGGATCGAGACATGCTGGCTTCATGACATCAGGCTCATTGTTTATCCAAAATTCATTTAAAAAACATGTTCAAATAATAAAAGTGCAATCCAGGTATTTTAAATTCATAAAAATGCAATTCATATTTTTATGGGGCATGATTTAAAAATACCAAGAGGTGTGACAGGCTTGAGAGTGTAATAAAGATAATAACCACACAAAGTCTTATTAAAAGGGTGAATTCTTGGTATATATAAAAAATATATATATTATTGCTATTGTTGATGATGCAATGAAGCATACACACAAACAAAATGCTGCCAAACTAGTTTAAAATGGCATTTTTAGCAATGTCTAAAATTTCTGGTCCTCAAAACATCCAAAGGAACGACTCTCACATTGATTCCTGTCTCTTTAATGTTGTAATATTTAACAAATGGCAAAAAAAGCCAAATGTATGTCTTATTCTATGCACATGCATGACATTTGCATGCACATTTGTCAGCCCCAACTAATTGTTGTGCATTGCTGTGGCCATTCTTTTATCTTTATTTTGCTATGTTTTTAATTATTGATGGAGTAATTCTACACAGTTGCATATAAGAAAGTGTGATAAACAGGACAGATACCATATTCAAATGGAGTATTGTGAGTGAAAGTTGTACCATGCTCTTGTGCTCCATCTGAAACAGTCTGTATGTGACCGAGACACTGTCCGGTAGAGACTGACCCACACAACTGTACTCACGGCTAAACTCTGTGTGGACAGGTGGAGTAGAGCTGGAGGAATCATCCACCTAATTCACAGAACAACTCATTATCATACAGCATAACACTTCATACTGAACAGTAACAGCCGTTGTTTAGCTGCTACTGTGTATTTCACTGCACAGCAGCCACAGAAAACATGAAAGCAGACAACATTCAATTTGATAAAAAAAATGTTTTATGTTATAATGTTATGTCCTTTGTTTGTTTATTGAACGGCTGTATTCAAACATATTTTGCTGCATATTATGTTTATCAGCACACTTCATCTGTGAACTGGGGTGACCCCTAATAGTCGAAGATTCGATGCTTTGATAGAAGGAGCCTGATTTGATGCCAATCTCAGAGTCGAATATTCGGTGTTATGATCGTGCCATTTTGGCTATATGGGGGTGCTCAGTGTATAAATTAAAATGTACATTTTAAGTTTCACTTTCCATAATCCGTGACCGACAGATTTTGGCGGCAAATCTTTAACAAGACTCAAACTGACAGCCGGTTCTAATTAGATTTTTTGCACGCTGTGAACATCGGCGCCGATCCCGTGGGTGCTCGGGAATGGCTAAGCACCCACAGAAAAACTTGAGATATTATCTATTCACTATCATATTGGCATAACTGATCTGGTAAAACCTGCAAAACTTAATGAGATCGTGATTAAGACGAGGAACAGCTTTTTAGTGAATATAAAGGCAGTGCTCTGTGTGCTTTCTTGGCTATATGTGACCCAGGAGCACAAAAGCAGTCTTAAGTCACTGGGGTATATTTGTAGCAATAGCCAAAAATACATTATATGGGTCAAAATTATAGATTTTTCTTTTATTCCAAAAATCATTAGGATATTAAGATCATGTTCCATGAAGAAATTTTGTAAATTTACTACCATAAATATATTAAAACAATTTTTAATTAGTAATATGTAGATATCGACCAATATATCGGTTTACCGATATTTTTCCCGATATTTAAGCATTTTACCATAATCGGTTATCGGTAAAAAAAAAAAAAACTTTATATATATTTTTTTTTTATTTGTCACATACACAATTATACAGAGTATAACCAGCAGTGAAATGTGATCTCTGTATTTGACCCATCCAAGTACACACACACTTGGAGCAGTGGACACTGTTCACTCAGGAGAAGCTCCAGCACGGCCACCGCATGTAACTTTATACAAGACTCACTTGTTTGAAACACGCTGAATTATATTAACATTTACTATAGAACCATTATTTTACCAATAAACATCTCTATCGAAATTAATAATTTATTTTCTCCACAAGCGATCGCAGTTTGAGTATAGTTCTGTGTAAATAGATAAACCGCACTCAGCAGTTTTCATAATCTAGAATTACAAAAACATTTTAATAATTCTGATAAAATGTGCCAGTTAAGAAATGCAATAAAATACGATGTTTTGTTTGTTATAGCTTATTTCAATATACCAGAGAATATTATTCAGTGAATTATTCTTCATCTTTAGTCTATTAAACAGATTATAAACCTAAAACTGTAGTTTAAAATGAAGTTGATATGACTTCTGTCCTTTATTTTCTCCATTTGAAAACATTAGACATTATTTTGCTTATTGTTAATATCAGTGTTGCTGATGATGCTTTAATAAAATATAATAAAATGTTTTTATTGTTGTAATTTAAAGATAAAATTTTACATGAAAATGTTAATTTTCAACAGTTTTTTGTTGTTGTTAAGATGACTGAAAGAAGGAAAAACCAAAGCGAAGAATGGACTTACTTCACTGTTATTTATTTACTTTATAACAGTGAATAAATATCGGTTCTGCATATCGGTTATCGGGTACATAAACATACAAATAATTGGTATCAGTTATAAAAAATCAATATCGGTCGATCACTAGTAATATGCATTGCTAAGAACTTAATTTGAACAACTTTAAAGATGATTTTATCAATATTTAGATTTTTTTGCATCCTCAGATTCCAGATTTACATATAGTTGTATCTCAGCCAAATATTGTCCAAACCATACATCAATGGAAAGATAATTTATTCAGCTTTCAGATGATGCATAAATCTCAATTTCGAAAATTGTACACGTATGACTGTTTTTGTGCTCCAGGGTCACATATATATTCCATTTAGAATTTGTATAGAACTTTTTTGTATAGAATTTTTGCCCCCATACATGCTGCAAAGTTTCGGGAATGACATCCGCATATTTATATATCCGCATATCTCACACTTGAATAAGGCTATAGCACACTTTCTGAAGCACCCGCAGTATTTAATTCTGGATATAACTAGCTGTGTTTGAGCAGTTTTCACAGCAGCTCATATGTATGCGATCGCATTGAGTTTTACGTGGCAGGAGTATATGCTTCAAAGTCGGAAAAATTTGCAGGATGTTTGTTAATTTCCTCCATGAAAATCTCTTTACAATTAGAGTAAACATGCACACGGGCTTCATCGAATGCTCCTTGCATCTGTTGATTTCATCTTATGTGGATTATTTGGTTTTATTTAGTGCAAATCTCCAGTTTCATCAGCTCTGATAAGTAATAAACAACATGCTTATTTACCTCGTTTGTATCTGTGAGGCATCCGTTACACATCTTCCCTGTGTGTTAGCGTCAGTGTTTATGAGTCAAGTGTCTGACTGCTTGAGTGTCTTGGTAACTGCTTACTCTTGGTTGTGCCCCCCCCCCCCGCCCACAAACAATTTTGCCCCCCCCCCCGCCCACAAACATATGAGTCGACTATCGGCAAGATTCGACAATGAAAATCCTTAGTTGGGGACATTCATAATACAGAATAACCCTAAGTGCTTAAAGGTGAAGTGTATCATTTTATGAGTGTTGAATATGTTTAATATGCAGTGGCAACTATAAATCATTGGCAGGTTGAACACAACACACTGTGGCATCAAACCATTTATTTTGTTTGTTTGGGCATCTCTACCAGCATGAATGCAAATACTGGACTATATACTCATTATATTTTAATATACCTATTAGTGATTTTTTAATTATTTAATGTGCATTTAAATAATTCTGTTATAAGACAGCCACTGTCTAAATGAACGAATATTTCAACAACAAATGCAATTTTCATAATTCAGAATTTAAAACTGCATTATGTACAATTTACATGTTTGCATACAGTTTAGTGTTGATTTTTATTATTTAAAAATGAATAATTAAATTTAAGTTTGGGCTCTGTTGTTAATCGTAACCTTATAGTAATGTACAAGGGCTCACTATAAATTAGAGCATAAACTGAGATTCTTATCCCAAAGAAAATGTAAATTATAATTGAAAAAAGAGCAATTTGTTCAGTAAACCACTGTTTAATAATAATAATAAAAAAGCTATTTTATGTTTAGTTTTCCGACCCTGCTGTATCGAAATCATACCGAACCGTGATGCCAAAACCGAGGTAAGCACCGAACCGTGTTTGTGTACCGTTACGCCCCTACAGCACAATTAGAGGCTGTTTGTGAACAGTCATTATTTTTGCAACATGCACACCATTCAATAAGTTCTTTAGAAACGGATACGTTTTTTCAGCAAGGAGGCATTAAAGCAACACATAATAAAATGCTTCAAATAACGCAGCTTTGGTAAACAATGCAGTGTACTATAAACAGTGTTTAGCAGTACCTGTAAGCCGTGTGTCTGGCAGAATGTGAGGATGGCATCAATCAGAGGGGATAACATGGCTGCTTTGGCTTCTGAAACACCATCCACTTGTTTCAAGCTGGATATTGAGCACGGCCTGCCAAAAAATAAAACATTAAAAACTTCAAAACATGACCACTAACAAAATGTCATGTCTACCTATAAATTTAACATCAAGCGTCAGTACAAATTTGGCTTTTTCAATAATTAAGGTGCAGTCGCATTAGAGAAATTTCAGTATTTTGTGGCCAAAAAGGTGTATCCAGGTGAATGCTGCACACTGGTGGTGGATGAAGAGATACCCCCTGAAAATGTAGAGCACTCTGAGTGCTTAGAAAAGCAGAAAAAAGCACTATATAAATGTAATTAATTATTATTATTAATTAATTGTCTAGGGCTGTCCTCGACTAAAAAATTTTCTGGTTGAATAGTAGTCGTTCATCTAAAGCATTAGTCGAATAAATGTACGTTTATTAATAAACCATTTAAATCATAGCTTAATAATGAGCCTTTAATTGCCTAATAAGCACTCAAGAGCACACATAAAGCTCTGCCACAGAGCACAGGCAGAAGTAATGATTATGAATGTGTCAGAGAAAAACAGCAAGGAGACTGCATTACAATTTTAATAGTTTATTGTTAAACTTGTGCTTTTTTGTTTCAAGCGATGAAGTCGGCGACACTGACTTGTTATCTCCGCAGTAGTGATGCGCCTGTATGCATGTTTCATACGGATTACATAATCCTTCAAAATATAGAATATAGAATATTTGTTTTCCATTTTAATTGGTTTATTTGAAAGTAGACATGTCATATCTGTAAGGCGAGATACGCAGAGTTTCGCGCTCAGGTTCACAGAGACCGAGACGGCAGAAAGCACATCCGGTTTGCTTTCATTATTTTACAAAAGCGCAATGTTTTGTTATTGTGAATACATACAAATTAACAGAGTCTTTACAGATTCGAAAGACGCATTCTTTTTATCTGTATGACCAAAAATGAGGGAGTATTTTAAGAGTAAGTGAGCGCAGCGGCGCCTCCATCTGTCCTGCAGCGAGCGCACAGCTCCACACTCTCCACAGACACTTGAACAGCGCACATTTCTCTAGATTAACATCAGACTGAGCAGTCATGTAAAGTTGCTAATATTTGAGGTCGATGAATGAAAGGGGAGCATTTGGATGTCCTGCCCAATGTATTACCACATAGACCATGTTTTTTTCTGTGGCTAAGCGACTAATACAATTTTAGTCGACCAAGCATCTTCTGGTCGACTAACGGTTAGTCGAGTATTTAGGGGGCAGCCCTAGTATTGTCAATAGCGTAGCCATGTTTAAAGTAGATTTCTACTGGTCACGCGAAACTCTCAATTGCACATAGAGGAATGACTGGATTTTGCAACTCTAACTTTAAATTAAAGGAAATACTCTTTTTGGAGGACTACACTAGAGCCCTGCACGGGACTGTTTTCTTAAACCCGCACCCGCCAGCTCCCGCAACCTGCGTGTCCCACTCCCGGCCGCAATGTTTGTGTCCACTCCCGCCCGCTCCTGCAGACTTTCTCTCAGAGCATGTGAAAAATGTACACGAATAAGATCAGACTAAACATTCATTCATGTTAACATCCAGAATAGCAGGCTTTAAACATGATTGCGTTTAAATAAGATTAAGTAATGCTAAACCAAAGCACCAAAAACAGTATTTTTTATTAGTGTTATAAAACATTAACCGTTAAAACAAAGCCACAACTAGCGGCACCTCCGTTTTTAAACGTACTGCATGATATACACACACACCAAATGATTAGCTGTTAACAAACAGTTTAAGTAAATAAGCCAAAGCACAATATAAAATGGCTTTAACTTATTAAATAAATAAACACATAGAACTTAGAAAATAGGTATGTCGCCTCAGGGCAGAGGTGCCAGATTTATGTTCGTTGTAAATGAACACTTTGTTACATTTATCGCAACTTACTTAGCTTTACTCTTTCCCATTTTTTTCAGTGACCATTGAGAATTGTTTCCAGATGTCTGACTTGCCTTGCTTTGCTTTTGTCAAGTACACAGCCGCTTTAATTTTCTTCTCAACTTCGTGCGTTGGGCCAAATTCTACCGTTCCCCGCGGGTCTCCCGTGAAATTTTCTGACCGCCCGCAGCAAAGGTAAAACCGCCTGCTCCCGCGAGATGTACGTTGGGTCCCGCGGGAGCCCAAACCCAATGCAGCCCTCTAGACTACACTATTCTACACCATCCAAAGGACAACATTACCTTGATTTTGCCATATCCAGGAGTATTTTATTGGTGGCCAGTAGAGCTGGTGGGATGTCTCTGAGACCAGCTAACTTCTGACGCTCAGAAACCAGCTTACCATACAGCTCAGACTGTAAAGATAAGACAAACTGTGAGAAAAACTGATATTGACTGTTGTTTCCAGAGACATACACTGCTGTGTGTCCTTCAGAAATCACTCAGTTACTTAACATGTTTAATATTCAGTACCTGAAGCTGGATTTCTCTAGCTGAGACCGCTGGAGGCTGGGCTCGCACATTAGTGTGAATCTGGGTTGGCCTAACAGCTGATCTGTACACAAATATTAAACGTAATTTTTCACCCAAACAGATGCAACTCTAACCAAGGGATTTTGAAATGTGACACATTTAGGGGTGAAAAGCTCTGAACGAAATACACCAACCACAAGCAAAAAAAGGTCAGTCAAAGTTCAAATATCAGTTCATATTATTTATCTATGATTCATACCTGGATGGTAAATTTGCTTTATGCATAATCTGATGGGTGTCAACTCCAGAAACGATCTTTGCCCTCTGAAATGAAACAAGACTGGGCTGCAGAAAACAATAAAAGTAAAATGATAAATTAAAGGGATGATTAAAAAAATGTAATTCATTAATGTATGATACTGACCCGAGTGTAATCTGACTTTAGGTTAGAAGCAGTAGACTCAACATGGGCTGGATCTGCTTTTTTCCTAAAAGGACATATCAGGAATACAATAAAAATGCATTCAGAGATCTTCGTGCCGTTGTGTTTTGCACGGCAGGGAAATGTCCTGTGCCTACTATTCTGCAATTACTTTCACAATGTTGCATTCGGTATATTAGGGAAAAAATAGTGGAAGAAAAAAACACATTGAAAAATGGAAATTGTTCATTGAAAATGACAGGAATATATATATATATATAATGCAGTCTGCTCTCCTTTCCAGATATATCACAAAATAACTGTCCATTTTAACGCCTCCCATAAACATCAAATTGGGTCATGCATTGAATTTGACTGGTGGCTCGGCTTTGCCACAGGGACCCAATGCGCCCTCCACTACAAAGTGCACTGCTGAGATGTGAGGGTCTTACCGCGGTACACCCCCCCTGCTGAACAGATCTCTGTTGGGCTGCAGCAGGAGTCGTCTGTGCCTCTCATCTTCAGCTTTACTCAGCCATGATCTGCCCTGAGTGAAACATTTACAGCGTATGATTAATACATAACGGGTTTTCACAATTTTGTGAACAATTAAAGCATGTATGCATCAAGCCAGTATTTTATTAAAGACTTTTAATATGTATGTTTCCAACCGAATCCTGCAGCAAAGTACAATTTTGTGACATCTGTATGGTGGAAACTGAAATCCTTTAACTCCAGCGTAGAACAACAACACAGCAACAACTCTTTTAGTTGCAATGTATTATATCTCTAATATGGAGGGGGGGGGGGGCTCTTTTAGTTGCAATGTGTATTATATCTCTAAAATGGAGGGGGGGGGGTCTCTTTTATGTTTTATCTCTAATATGGATGGGGGGGGGGTCTCTTTTAGTTGCAATGTATTTTATCTCTAATATGGAGGGGGGGTCTCTTTTAGTTGCAATGTATTATATCTCTAATATGGAGGGAGGGGGGTCTCTTTTAGTTGCAATGTATTATATCTCTAATATGGAGGGAGGGGGGTCTCTTTTAGTTGCAATGTATTTTATCTCTAATATGGAGGGGGGGTCCCTTCATCTGAATTATTTGGGGAGGAACGCAGGGGTTTTCTTCTTCTATAGTGACGCTACTAGAAACGGTCTTAATTGAATGGTTCAGGAGTAATCTCTATCCAATACCTCGGCTGTGAGTTTACAGAGGGTGGAGAATTTGTTGTGGCCCGTGGTTTCCATCAGATATCTTTCAGCAACAAGTTCTCGGCTGAGAGCTTTCCACCAAGTTTCTGAGGTTTCCCTGCCGACGCCGAAGAGCGAGTGCTTCCGAAAGCGATCCGGGACCCGCTGAGAGCTCTAGCAGAGGGAGGAGAAATGTATTTGTAAAGCATGTAAAAGATGAAAGCCTTCATTTATGCTTTCTTTCGATAAATCAATATATATTTCAATATACATCAATATTAGTGCTGTCAAAAGATTAATTGCGAATAATCGCATCCAAAATAAGTTTGTGTTTACGTAATATGTGTGTACTGTGTATATTTATTATGTCTATATAAATACACACACACACACACACACACACACACACACACACACAGTATATATATTTGGAAAATATTTGCATGTATATGCATTTATATTATATATTTAATATATAAACAATTTTCTTAAATATATACTGTATGTGAGTGTATTTATATATACATAGTAAATATACACAGTACACATATATTACGTAAACAAAAACTTATTTTGGATGCGATTGATCTTTTGACAGCACTAATCAATATACCACTTTTTTTTCTCAACTTTTGGTTCCTGCAGCGATTGGTCGACGTCATCGATTACGTTGATTATAAAAATACGTTGATTAGCATTGGAATGTGTCGATGCGTCACACCTTTAGCCACGCCTATTGCGCAGGCCTGCAGTTATCCCTACTTAAGACTGTTTTTGTGCCATGTTTAACACAAACAAGACTCTAGAGCAGAAGGTAAAGGCTAGTGTGGCAATATCACTTCACTTCATAGAGCGTTCATAGAGCGTTCTGTTATTATAACGCCCGTCAGAACCGCAAATATATAGCCGCACTGACGCCTTTACATTGTCAGGATTTACAGCCGCATTCAAAGCTGTGCTGAATGATCGGAACAGCACGGGACATCGAGTTGCCGATATAATCATGACGGGTTTAATGCACCCACGGAGACGGAGGAGGAGAAATGATTCACGTTCATCTTACGCCCGATTCACACATACTCCGTTTGCAGTGCGTTTGCGGTGCGTATTTTTTTCTGCACCCATGTTAATGGATCAGAGCGTTCACACTGCACGTGGTTGCGGTCCGGCAGTGCGTTCCAGGAGCGGTGCGGCTGCAGCAGTGCAGCTATTGTTTCTGCACAGAGTCTATTTTTGCTGTACTGCATGCGCTGAATTAAAGTGACAGAGCTTTGTTCACGGTAAAAATGAATATGGATTGACATGGAAATGTAATTGAGAATTGGGAAAATAATCGATAGATCAGCCAGCTAACTAATCGAGAAAAATTATCAATAGATTAGTCGACTAGCCGGAAAAAACAATTAATAGATTAGTCAACCAATCGAAAAAAATTACCGATGGATTAGTCAAATAATCAGGAAAATAATCAATAGATTAGTCGACTAACCGGAAAAAACAATCAATAGATTAGTCAACCAATCGAAAAAAATAACCAATAGATTAGTCAACCAATCGGGAAAAGTAACCGATAGATTACTCAACTAACCAAGAAAAATAACCGATAAAGTAGTCAGCTAGCCAAAAAATAATCAATAAAGTAGTCAACTAATCGAAAATAACCGATAGATCAGCCAACCAACCGGAAAATAACTGATAGAGCAGCCAACCAGTCGGGAAATAATCGATAAAGCAGCCAGCCAGCCGGAAAATAATCGATAAAGCAAGCAACTAATCGGAAAAATAATAATAGATAGATCAGCCAACCAATCGGGAAAACAATCGATAGATCAGCCAACCAATTGGGGGAAATAAGCGGTAGGTCAGCCAACCAACCCAAAAAATGATTCGATAGATCAGCCAACGAATCGAAAATAATCGTTTGATTAGCCAAAAGTCGGAAATAATCGACAGATCAGTCGACTAATCGAAAAATTTGAATCGATAGATTAGTCAGCTAATAAAAAAATATATAAATAAAATAACCAATAGATTAGCCAACTAATAAAAAGTATATAAATAAAATAACCGGGAAAATAATTGATAGATTAGCCAACTAATAGAAAAAATAATCGATAGATTAGCCGACAATAAAAATAATAATTAGCTGCAGCCCTAGTTCCTTTCATGGACATCTTTTGAGCACAGACTCTTTGGATTGTGATTAAGCTCAGATCTTTATGACTCAAAGTCAAAGCAGAGTTTTGTATTGTCTATTGCTGGGTGTTAAAGGGCTTTCTCTGACGTACTGAGCCCCGCAGGAAGAGGATGGGCGCTGTGATGCCGAAACGCTCCTCCATAGCGCTGACGGCCTTCATCAGCTGATACGCACACGAGCCGAAGTCTTGCAGGACCGCCTCATGATCCTCTCCATTTACACTGAAACCACACAAGAACAACTCATCCTCCACCAACTATTAGAGCAGTCTGGAGACACACAGAGAGCAGACTCACTCACCCTGACTTGCAGTTATCACAACAATCATGTTGAAAGAATACTGCAAAATGAAGAAAGTACCCATAATTCTAAATATGTAAATCAGAATATAAATACAACTTTTTTAAAAAAGTCACTTTCAAAATGTGTATATTTTAGTGCTCAGACATTTTATTTGTTTGTTTTTGCTTGTCTTGTATATTTATTATGTATATATATATATTTCAAAATGACACAAGATCAACCTAGGATACAATTCATCATGTTGATTCCTGTTTCCAAGCATCACAAACTTTAATATCCCACGAAAAAAACATTAAAAATGTCACACTCCCGTGTTGTTGTTTTTGTTTTTTTTTTGCCGAAATGAAGAAAGTCATGTCTAATCAAAGTTGGTGCAAATGCAAGTGTTTCTAAATATGTAAAATCAAAAGAAATAAATACAACTTTTTTAAAAACTCATATTATTCAGCAGCCATATTTTTTGTGAAACTCAAATGTGTTTATTTTAGTGCTGTCAAATGATTAATCGCATCCAAAATAAACATTTTATTTGTTTGTTTTGTTTACATGTATGTGTTTGTGCTGTGTATATTTATTATGTATATATAAATACGCACACATACAGTATATATTTAGAAAATATTTACATGTTATTTACCGCTAACCGACAAGATTATTTGAAATAATAGAAAGAATAAGTGTCTGTGACCCGTTAAAAATACTAACATTTGTTTTCCTGTGATTAATTTTACACGCGCAAAAAACAGCAAACAACAGAACATGAGGATTCACATGATCATATCATATATCACGCACCTGCAGCGCTTCTGCGAGTGGAGAAAAACATCATAAAGATAGGAAATATGTATTATAACGAATAAATAGGCCTATACGAGAAATATATTTTCACTTCAACAATAATTTAAGAAAACGAAAGAAAAACTGTGCAGCAAGCAGCCTAGTTTCGGTTCATTTTTGAGCTGCGCGATAGAAACAGACGGCAGAAAGCGGCATCCTATTTTTTTTGGCTTATTTTACAAAAGCGCAAAGATTTGTTTTTATTGTGAATGTACACAAACAAAAGCAAAAACCTTTTATAATCACGATTATCTTCATGACTAAGAGGAGTATTTGCTTGCACTGTTTAGAAGGGAAATAATTGATTGCTCCAGCACTCACATTTAATCTTTCTACCTTCACAATGCAGCCTGTACATTATCATTATTAAAAACAACCAGTCAAACATTTGAAAAATAAACACTGCTCGGTTTAAATATGTAGTAAAATCTGTGCCGTTAAGCGTTATCACCCTACCGCCGTGAAGTTATGCAAAACATTTTGTTTTACGTGGATATTGTAACGCGAGTGATAACATAAACAGTAAATAACCTATTTTGGCACAAATCCTGAATACAGAACAAATTGATTTTGTGTCGAGGGACCCAACATTGGTTTCAGTTTCGTTTTAACCTAAATTAATTTGTTTTGGTTTGTCGTTTATAGCTATAGCTTCTTATTTTTTAATTCTTGTTCTTTTCTAAACAGCCTTTGTTGTCTTAGATTTGTTATAATAGTCTTAGATTTGTTGTGAAGCGAGGGGAACTAAAATAGCCTAGCTATGTTTACGGTGTTTATTATGTTTGTAATTCGTGTCGGCCTATTTCTGAATGAAATAATAAAATGCTATAGACGACTTGTGTTTTTCTCTCTCTCTCTCTCTCTCGCTCTTTAAAAAACATATTTTTTATATGCATAGCTTATTCTAACCATGCAGAAAACCTAAAATATTTAGATAAATTACTAAAAAAATTATAAATAAGTGACTTTAAACCGCATAATTGATTGTAATAATCGGTCAAAATTCTTATCGGTCGTTTAACGGTTAAAATGAACATCCCTAATATAGACATATATTTAAAATAAAAACATTTCCCTTAAATAAATACATGTATATGTGTGTATTGATATATATATATTTATACACATAATAAATATGCACAGTACACACACATATATTATGTAAACAAATGTTCGCGATTAATCATTTGACAGCTCTAGTTTATTTCTTCCCTTGGTTACAGGTTAGAAAGTTAAATTCACTTACTTCCGCCTGCATTTGGTAGAATTCAAATACTTTTCCATTTTTGCCATCATGTCTATTTTGTAATCTCTAAAGCGCTCACTTTTGGATTGGTTGAGAATGAATCTAAAGGAAACCACAAAGATGATTTATTTTAAGAATGTCCAACAGAAATAAAGTCTTGTAAGTTGAACTTGTTAACAGTTAGATGAGTTGTCACCTATTCAGGGCCATATCTCCGGGCATCCATAGGACGTGACAGGCGCTGGGCAGCCCATCTCTGCCGGCCCTCCCGATCTCCTGATAATACGACTCCATCTCTTTGGGAGCTCCGTAATGGATGACCTTCCTGATATCAGATTTATTAATGCCCATCCCAAACGCCACAGTCGCCACCACACACTGCGACAAAACCATGAAGAACCGACACAGTTACGTACTGAAAACACTCTGTGTCTGGCGTGAGACTCTGAACGGCATTCACCTGAATCTCATCCCTCATGAACTGATGCTGGGTTTCTCTCCTCTGTTTGATGCTCAGACCCGCGTGATAAACCCCACACGGGATGCCCAGCTTGCACAGCGCCGCGGTCACACGCTCCGCCTCTTTCTTTGATGGACAGTACACAATGGCTGAGCCTTCCAACTCAAAACCACCCCTACAAAACAAAACGTCTATATTTACAAAAAAAATTATAAATACTGTAACATGTAAGACAATGGCAAAATAAGTAAAATGAGCCAAATTCTAGGTTTCAGACTAAATTGTTGTTTTGTGTAATTTGCAGGTCAAAATTATATTTTCTGAGTGGGCACTGGAATTCGGAAATACATTAAAATAATAATAAAAACCATGTATAGATAATTCAAATAATTAATTAAAATAAAAAAAAAAAAGTTCAATGACTGAATGCTCTTCATTGTTCGATAGTACATAATGTGACCCTGGAGCACAAAAGCAGTGTTGAGTCGCTGGGGTATATTTGTAGCAATAGCCAACAATGCATTGTATGGGTCAAAATTATCAATTTTTCTTTTATGACAAAAATCATTAGGATATTAAGATCATGTTCCATGAAGATATTTAGTCAATTTCCTAACTTAAATATATCAAAACTTAATTTTTTGATTAGCAATATGCATTGCTAAGAACTTCATTTGAACAACTTTAAAGATGATTTTCTCAATATTTTGATATTTTTGCATCCTCAGATTCCAGATTTTCATTTTTTTTCTAGTTTTTTTTCTAATCTCAGACAAATATTGTCCAAACCATACATCAATGGAAATATTATTTATTCTGCTCTCAGATGATGTATAAATCAAAAAAATAAAAAAAATCGACTCTTATGACTGGAAATACTTTCGGGATTTGGGTCGGGTTCGGGTTAATGTTTAATGGATAGCTTCGGGCTCGGGTCTGTAGCTAAACCAAAACTATCTGCATAGCTTCAACAGGCTACTGACTCGCAACGTTATATTTCTCTGCAATGAGGGGGGGGGGGGGGGGTAACATCGCTGTTTTTGAAGTAACTAAGCCTCATTGCTTGTAGAGAGACATGCGCAGAAGCAGGTTCACATGCACGCGCAACTTTCATCCCCCTTTCTCTCTGTCTGTCTCTGTCTCTCTCTCTCGCTAAATAAATGATTAATTAATTCAAATAAATTACTTTACTCGAAAAGTACTTACTGCACTACATCTCTGTGTCTGATTTGCTAACGAATGCTAACAAACCTTAACTGACATAAATTACCATAATTTGCACGGTGGAAGAATTATCGTCCATACAGCCATTCATAAACTCGGCAGAATGCACCTGATGTTCACAAACTTTCATAAATGGTAAGTGTTTTTATTTTGCCTTGTGAAATGGCCGAGCCTTGATGAATCGGTTTCTTTGTGTATTTGTTTACTGACCGTTGCATGCAATCGTAAAATGCAGCCTTTTTTTATTATTGGCTATTCGTTGTGGGGGGGGGGGGGGATATTTCGGGTTCGGGTCGGGCTCTAAATTTAACTGTGCCGCTCGGGTCAGGTCAGACGATCTCGGGTACGGGCCGGGTTCGGGCTTCAATTTTAAGCCCGTGCAGACCTCTAGGTCACATGTATGAGTTTACATTGTTTACGATATTATTTTTTTTTTTTTTTATCACAAATAGAAATTTCTACTCGTAATATTTTCTAGTTGTGTCAAAAATATTGAAATAATTACTAAAATTTTGTCTAGATGTCACAAAATTCCCTACTTAGATTTTAAGGGAATAAATTATAATAAAAATATTTTAGCTTACATCTGTTTTTTTGATTTCAACGTATTGTCTTACTGTGTGCTAAACCTGTGTGTTAAAAACCACTGCATTAAGCAATCTTCAAACATGCAAAATACTTAAAGAAACCGCTCCTCACATGTTACTACAAGAATCAACATGGCCTACCCTTCTTTTTTGCTGAGAAACTGTTTGAGGTCTTGGATAACGTCACCAGACTTGCGATTGACATCCAGGTAGAGGTTTGGTCGGTCGAACGAGGTGCAGGTGATCAGAGGGTTGATCAGATGAAGGCTCTTAACGATGTCCTCGCGGATAGACGGACTCGCTGTAGCCGTGAGCGCCAAAATAGGAACCTGAGTAAAGACTCAAAGGTTAGGAATGACACGAATAAATGATAAAAAACAATCTTTCAGTGATATCAGTATTGCAAAAGAAAACATAGCTTACACCAGGCAGATTTTTCTTGAGCTTCCCTAAGTCACGATACGCCTTTCTGAAATCATGACCCCACTGAGAGATGCAGTGAGCCTCGTCTACCGCAACCAGTGATAAACCTACAAACACACACAGTGAAGATGGTCCCTGTTTAAAATGAAGGATTAAATCAGATGGCATTTTACTTCTTCCGGCTTGATTTACCAACAGTCCTGTCGAGCTGCGCCAGCAGAGGAATATTCCCAGAGCAGAATTCAGGTGTCATGTACACCACCCTAAAGTGACCCCTGAAGACAAGAGAGCAGGGACAATAATGAAACGCCTATTTCTATGGTTATTCTTTTTGATCTGGTTTGCTTTCTGTGTATGTTTTTATAATTTTCAAAGAACTTCGGTCAGCCTCGTGGCTGTTGTAAATGTGCTATACAAATAAAATGAACTTGCAAGGGCGGACTTAACCAATAAGCGAGGTAAGCAGTCGCGTATGGACCCAGAGAATCAGGGGGCTCCATCTGATATCGGCGAAACATTTGCAGCGTTGAGCAATGTAGCCCCGTTCACAGACACATCGGCTGATTTCTTGAACGCAGTGACCAGAAGTGTTTAAGTTAGAATCCACTCACTGATCAAAATACTGAGTTTTGGTCAAGTGCTGGGTTCTGCGAGGTCGGGAATCATCTCATTATAACAGTGTAGATACGATGTAAATAAGAGATTCATTGTGCAGTGTAGAGCTTATTAACGGGATGTCGTGAGATCGAGATGAATTGAAGTATGATTATGAGGGAGCGCTCTTTGTGTGCATTCGAGGCTGTCTGGCTGTCTCAGAACAGAGATATTCACCTCGGTAAAGGAAGTATTGTGTTTCAAGGCACAATTGTATTTATCTTAATGTTTCTAAATGACTCTCGTGTGCTTCTCAATCTCCAAGGTGCACCGGCACGAGCTGCCGCGTACTCGTATAAATGCACGAATGCAATGATTGGAGATATTCCCTTAATAATCGGTTTCATTTTCGATTTGTTGCTCGGCAAACCCTACAGTACGCCTTCAGAACACCGGAATGGGTTGCATGGGATAATATTATATTTGTAAAAAGATTGGACATTTTTACTATTTATTAAATAGACAAGTGCAATTGTTTTTTTTTTATAATGTCTTGTGATCTTTGTGATCTCGAAAAAATAAGGTATTTGGCTTTAGAACAGCAGCAGGTTGACAAACTATGTGCATTGATCAGTGTTTATATAAGACCAAAACTAAATTTATACGTAAAAGCAGATCATTCTAAACTGTTGGCATGATTTTTCTTGTTTGATATTTTAAATACTTTTTTATTAGATGAGTGTAGCATGTAACATCACAGGACAAGCTCCCAAAAGCATTTGATGCCAACTAGCCTCTCACCTCTTCACTTCCTCATCCAGGTTCTTGGTCTGAGCAGATCCAAGAAAACAAGCAGGGATGTTTGACATTCTGCAACACAAGCACAAACATGAATGAAAGATAAATCAGCGGAGGTCTCATGCATCTCATTTACAAACACGCAATGTTCTGCCATGCAATATCTTATTTTTGAAATGTATGTTAAATGTGCCATAGAATGCATTGAAACAGTATTTTAAATTGTTCTCTGATATCCACATAGAAGGTATGTGGCTTAGGTAAGGGCAAAAATTCTCCAGAAACAGTTTTGCATGACCATGTACAACCCTATGATTTCTCCCAGAATGAAACGGTCTGTTATTGGCTTATTTGGAAGGGTCATGAATAATAATGTGGAGCTCTGCTCTGATTGGCTGTTTCACAGTGCGGCTATTCATCACCTAACACCTATGACTTGTGCATATGGGTACAGTCATTTCATACACTTCAAAACTGTTGCAACAGAGGTGGAAATACCATTTTTAAGTACATGAATTATGTTTCCATCTTTGTTGGCACAGTTTGGAAGTGCCTTTTTCTCTTCTAAAGAAGGGGTGCCAGTTCCTTTGTCCATATAATGAATGTACAAGTCATTGGTGTTTGGTGATGAGTTTTTGGCTCATTTAAAGTCACACCAGAGGTGTTCAGCTGCTTTCTGCAGACCAGTCAAGTTCTTCCACACTGACTGAATCATAATTTCTCTTTGATTCTTGTCTTATACACAGAGACACTGTCATGTTAGAATAGAAAAGGGTCCTGTCCAAACTGTTGCTATAACATTAGAAGCACACAATTCCCTAGAATATCATTATATGCTTAAACATTAAGATTTGTACTCATGGAAATGACTTAAGTAGTCAAACCTTTCATTAGAAGGGGATGACCCAATACTTTTGGCAATATAGTGTATCTGCCATTCATTTTTATTTTATATTTTGCTACTTTGTAAGGCTTTGTTTTTAAAACAGGGAAATTAGTTTGCTGTACTGCTCAGACAACTTGCAAAATAGTAAACATGACAAAGAATCGTGATAAAACCGTGATTTTTCCGGGAAAAATGGTGATATGATGTAGTTAAGGGTGAATCCCAATTCTCTGTCTTACCCCTTCCCCTTAGTTTTGCGCGTTCACGTGAGAGTAAGGGCTGTCCCAATTCTTGTTTTGATCGAGGGGTAGGGGTAAGGGGAAGGTGTAGATACCCCTTAAAACCAAGCATTTTCGCGAGCTTACTTGAAACCAAGGGGTACCCAGAACACACTGCGGCCAGATCATCCAGAGAGTCCCATAAAAGTAAGTATTTTTGGCTTAAATAATTGATTTAAAATTTATGACAGTCTTGTTTTGTGCTCTACACAGTCCTGTAACTTACATATATATTTGCAACCATGTTCTTAATTGAAACGTTTTTAAAAATCTTTATTTTTCCACGCTAACGTTACGTTGCTGATTTGCACAACAGTCCCGCATTTCTCTGAATAGAGAAAACATCACTAAAACCCTCGACACACACACACTTGCAGACGGCACGTTTGTGATCAACACTTGTCGCCTCTGGTGACGTAGCAGCCAGCTAGCGACGATGCATGATGATGTAACCGTAACCAAGTGGCGTCTCATTTCATAGGGTTATGTTTTCACCCCTAGCGCTTACCACTCGGTGTCGAGGGACAAGGGCTAGGGGTAAGACAAAGGGGTAAGACAGAGAAATGGGATTCACCCTAAAAATGATGTGATGTGAAAGAACAGTGACGTACTGTAAGTGAAGCACCTGGTCCTCCATGAGAGCGATGAGAGGAGAAATGACCACACTGACGGTCTGGCAGTACACTGGAGGAAACTGGAAACACAAACTCTTCCCGTAACCTGCCAACACAGACATTCATGAGAGCAGAACACAAGCCCCATGTATCTGTATAGCACTTTTATTAATATCTTCATGCCTCACAATCACATTTATCAGATTAGAGCTGGACAGAAAACATCTGCACGATTAAAGATCATATGTGACCCTGGAGCACAAAACCAGTCTTAAGTGTCAATTTTTGGAAATTGAGATTTATGCATCATCTGAAAGCTGAATAAATAATATTTCCATCGATGTATGGTTTGGACAATATTTGGCTGGGATACAACTATTTGAAAATTTGCAAAAAAATCTAAATATTGAGAAAATCACCTTTAAAGCTGTCTAAATGAATTTCTTAGCAATGCATATATTGCTAATCAAAAATTAAGTTTTTATATATTTACGGTAGGAAATGTACTAAATATCTTCATGGAACATGATCTTAATATCCTAATGATTTTTGGCATAAAAGAAAAATCTATAATTTTGACCCATACAATGTATTGTTGGCTATTTCTACTAATATACCCCAGCGACTCAACACTGCTTTTGTGCTCCAGGCTCACATTTAGTAAATATCTCATAACTTCAACGATCAATAAAAAGTTATACCAGTTGCCATGACAACAAGATTATCTCTCCTCTCCGTGAGAACGGAGTGAATCACTTTCCACTGAACCCTGAAAAACCACATGACAGATGACGTGAAAAACAAACAATAACAGCTACATATACGCTTGCCTACAATCATAAACAACAGTATAGTAAAGGACACACCGATACTAACTTACGGTTTAAAGCCGTGATGCCCAAAGAACATTTTTAGATGTTTAATTTTTTCAGGATCAGGTTGTGGGATGCTTGAATCTTAACAGAAAAAAAAAAAAAGTTTGTTGAAATTCAAACCCACTGCTAACGAATATTAAACAAGACGTAGTTTTCATACTGATAATATCCAAAGTAACCTGAAAAATAAACCTGATATTAGCTATGTTGAAATGGACACCTTTTGTTTCAATCAGAACGAAATCATGGCGATTGATGAAGCCAAACAGAGTTAGCATTAACGCTAAATAACGTGATCGCTTAAACGCTAAATAAATGTGTGCGTTTATCTCACTAGCTTCTGTATCGTGTTTGATCTTTTGACATGCGCACGCTGCACAAATACAGTTTCCTGCTGTTTGCACTCCTACCATTGCTTCTTTTCTTTGTAAAGAGAGACTTCATATGTATGTATTTCGTGTGTTAATTAGGAGACGACGAGCATGTGAATGCTTTTATTAATCAAGCAGTAAAATCCTGTGGTCAAAACAAGCCATCTGCGGATGAGTATAAAGCGAGGACCGATGGGACGTCGTTCTGCTCCACTTCACAGACAAAGTCATTTAGGACACTTGATTCTGCAAATACAGCTCGATCCGATTATGCCATTTCTACATCACTGCACATGCGCAGTATTTGGGGTTTTTAGGGATGCACTATATTTATCGGACAGATAAATTATTGACCGATATGGGATAAAATGACCATTTTTATTGCTCCAATAAATAAATGAAATCCGATATCTAGACCCGATAAAGTACGCTTGCAGGTAAATCAAAACATTTATCTGAGATTCATCCGCTTTCCGAGTGCAAGTGACTGCTGCTTTAAATCGCAGTGACTCTCAGCTTGTGTCACGCTCATTACGTCATCATCTGTGAACATGTCTTCGCCGGTCTGGAAGTGTTTCTCGGTGGCAGAGGAGGACAATGCAATTGCTATTTGTGACGCATGTTCAGCAAGGACTTCGAGAGGAGGAAAACAGCCTTCAAGTTTTAACACAACACATCTTATATCTCACTTGAAAGCTCGTCATCGCGGCGAAGCTGTATTAAGGGACTTTAAGCAGCCTCCACTGTTGGAACGGTATTCCAGCGTCATATTGTGCGTTCGTGACGTCAGCCGCTACTTCGTGGTGCTCTGTAACCGTCTACTACGAGAACAGCTGCTTTGCCGTAGTCGTTACAACGTGACAGCTTATGTAGATAAATGTTGCATTTTATGTTATATATTATTTAATTAATCAGTATACGATTCTACCATTAGTCTTTCATTTAATCTGTGTTGATTGTGTTTTAAACTTAAGCTACTTTTAACGATTGTTTTTGTTTGTACAAAGATATGTCTGCTCTTAGCAACAACACCTCGGGTAGCATTGAGACTCAAGATATGTGATTATTGCCTAAACATCCTCCTCATAATCCATAATTTGTATTTGAATAAATGACTGAATGCTGCGTTGTACCGTCGTGTTTGCGGTTGCTTAATGATGTTATGTTCTCGGCTAAGGCGGTGTAACAGATTACTTCCGGACACCGTGCCGTTACATTCGCAGCTGTTGCTTAAAGTCCCTAGATATAACTTACTCATCCTCATGTACTAAAAAGGTTGAATAGATGCATTTATTTATGCATTAAATACTTGAATATAAATTTGTTGTTAATTGCAGATAAACCATAGTTCTGTTACTAAGTATTTTGGTCCCTTACACAAAAAAAGAAAACACACATTTGAAGAGTCAGGTCTGAAGTTCGCTGTTATAGTTAGGCCAGAGCTACTAAATGTCAGTTTCATCAGTGCATCTTAGATTTTGTATTCTCCTGGCTGCACAAACTGCAGATTATATGAAAATTATAATATAAAATATTAATTTATCGGTTATCGTATCGGTTAAAATGTTTCATATCGTGTATCCCTAGTTAAATGTTTGCATGTGCTCTCGATGGGATTAGAAAATGTCTAAACCACTTTTTACAATCTGATCGAAATCTAAATTAGATTGAGCGCAATTAGCTTAATTAGGTCTTTTCAGTCCGATTGAGTCATCAATACGATTAGATTGGATCCGGTAGGTTATTTGGTTGCATGCAAACATAGATAATGTGTTATTGAGAACATAATTTATCCTTTACATTTAAATAGAAATCCAAATCTTACTTTACTGTATTTATTCTAGATTTTTCTTTTATAGCTGTATTAATTGTATAAAACTGAAATATAAAACGTGTATAAAACTGAAAGTGGCAAAACTTTCTTTAAAATATTCCTCAATAATGTTGATGGATTCCTCAAAAAATGTCACATGGATTATTTTAACGATGTCCTCGCTACGTTTCTGGACGTTGATCGTAGTAATTACTTTGCTGTCTATGGAGGGTCTTAGAGCTCTTGGATTTGATAAAAAATATCTAAAATTGTGTTCAGAAGATTAACTAAGGTCTTACGGGTTTTGTATAAATACATAATGTGAATAATATTCAAGCTGAATAAGACACGTCAGTAACACTTTGTTTTAAGGTGTCATAACACAGAGTAATTACCTAAGTACTTAGTAGTAGCCGTTGTACTTAAAACAAAATGTACTTACCATGCGACTAAGTTATGAAACAGCCTGTAATTACAGTTTGTAATTATGTAGATGTAATAGACAGCTACTGTTACACATATGATACAGACCGAGTCTGTTACACAGCTACTTGTACACTTAAGTACTATCTTGATACACTTCATTTTAAGTAGCTTGTGTTTGTGTAATGCTACTTGTACACTTAAGTACTATCTTGATACACTTTATTTTAAGTAGCTTGTGTTTATGTAATGCTACTTGTACACTTAATTACTATCTTGATACACTTTATTTTAAGTAGCTTGTTTGTGTAATGCTACTTGTACACTTAAGTACTATCTTGATACACTTTATTTTAAGTAGCTTGTGTTTGTGTAATGCTACTTGTACACTTAAGTACTATCTTGATACACTTTATTTTAAGTAGCTTGTGTTTGTGTAATGCTATTTGTACACTTAAGTACTATCTTGATACACTTTATTTTAAGTAGCTTGTGTTTGTGTAATGCTATTTGTACACTAAGTAATCTGTACTATCCTCTTGATGCACTTTATTTTAAGTAGCTTGTGTTTGTGTAATATTCTGTAATTGTAATGTAATTAGAAAGGTATTACATGTATTTTAGGTGTACTGGTGGGTTAAATCAAACTTAAGTGCAGCTGGATAAGGTACAGTATAGATACACATTAAGTACACTTAAGTACTATCTTGATGCACTTTATTTTAAGTAGCTTGTGTTTGTGTAATATTCTGTAATTGTAATGTAATTAGAAATTAATTACATGCATTTAAGCTGTGCACCGGTGGGTTAAATCAAACTAAGGTGCAGCTGGATAAGGTACAGTATAGATACACATGAAGTACACTTAAGTACTATCTTGATACACTTTATTTTAAGTAGCTTGTGTTTGTGTAATGCTACTTGTACACTTAAGTACTATCTTGATGCACTTTATTTTAAGTAGCTTGTGTTTGTGTAATATTCTGTAATTGTAATGTAATTAGAAATGTATTACATGTATTTAAGCTGTTTGTGTAATGCTATTTGTACACTTAAGTACTATCTTGATACACTTTATTTTAAGTAGCTTGTGTTTGTGTAATGCTATTTGTACACTTAAGTACTATCTTGATACACTTTATTTTAAGTAGCTTGTGTTTGTGTAATATTCTGTAATTGTAATGTAATTAGAAAGGTATTACATGTATTTTAGGTGTACTGGTGGGTTAAATCAAACTTAAGTGCAGCTGGATAAGGTACAGTATAGATACACATTAAGTACACTTAAGTACTATCTTGATGCACTTTATTTTAAGTAGCTTGTGTTTATGTAATATTCTGTATTTGTAATGTAATTAGAAATGTATTACATGTATTTAAGCTGTGCACCGGTGGGTTAAATCAAACTTAAGTGCAGCTGGATAAGGTACAGTATAGATACACATGAAGTACACTTAAGTACAATCTTGACATTATTTTAAGAAGCTTATTTTGTGTAATAGTCTGTAATGTAATTAGAAAGGTATTACATGTACTTAAGCTGTGTACTGGTGGGTTAAATCAAACTAATGTGCAGCTGGATAAGGTACAGTCTAGATACACATGAAGTGCTCTTAAGTACAATCATGATACACTTTATTTAAATAGCTTATGTCTGTGTAATATTCTGTAATTGTAATGTAATTAGAACGGTATTAAATGCATTTAAGCTGTGTACTGGTGGATTAAATCAAACTAAGGCGTACAGAATAGATACATATGAAGTACACTTAAGTACAATCTTGATACACTTTATTTTAAGCAGTTTATGGCTGTGTACTTACATTTATAATTATGTTGTATAAAGTCTGCAACACATATGTAACAATCATTTGGTTACACAAGTAGCTGTGTAACACACTCTGTCTGTATGATATGTGTAACAGTAGCTGTCTATTACATCTACATAATTACAAACTGTAATTACAGGCTGATCCATAACTTAGTTACATGGTAAGTACATTTTGTTTCAAGCAAGTACAATGGCTACTACTAAGTACTTAACTAGGTAATTACTCTGTATAATGGACACCTTAAAATAAAGTGTTACCGACACGTCTTTAGTCAGGGATTACATGACAATAAAATATATAACTGTATATAAATCTGGGAAGGCTATTTATGTTAAAAGGATCAAGGACAGTAAATTTACCAAACCCCTCTTCCTCGTCTTCCTCAACATCCTCGTCATCTTCAGCACCAGACCGTGGGATAAGCGCCTGTTTCTCATGACCATGTTCACCATTGAATCTTTCTATGTCAGCAGCACACTGAGAAAAACAACAGAAGAGAAACACTTCGCTCTTGGAAATAATTAGACATCAAACTATTTGAGTAAATCTTGCATGATTTATCTCATTCTCAAGATGAGTTTTTTGGACTTTCCTTGGCTATTTTGGAGCTTGACAAGCTTAATTTAATAACAGCCTCAAAGGCACAAGTTTGAAGGGAGACAATGCTTTTTGTGAACGATCACTCTGCAGCTATCACCTGAAAACATAACGTGACTTGCGTTCATGACTCAGTTTTACCTTCATCATTTCATCTTCATCACTCTCCATGTCATTAGAGTTCGTGGGGGATGATGCTTGCTGAGTCTGAGGAAAACCATAACCATGAAACATCAGTAATCACACCGATAAAGCACGGAGGAGCTGAATGCAGCAGTCACCTGGAAAGCTAAGATACACTCTTCCTCCAGCTGCTCCTGTCTGGCCTGCTGCTCCAGCATCTGCAGCTCATACTCAGAGATATCCAGAGACATCACACCCGCTCGCTCAGTGTGCCTGCCAGCGTCTTCCTCAGACTGACTACGGCTCTGTGGCTTAGTCTTAGCTTCTTCAACCGACGGATCGAACCGTTCACTGCCATTCGACAAAACGCAGCTTAGAGATGCAACTGTCTGAGACAGATCATCCACTAGTCTCGCAGCGCTGCAAACAAATCATGCAAACATCATAACTCACGTAATATTAATAAGTATCATGCACAGGGAGAATTATGGACCACAGACAACAGAATTGTGCAATTTATGCTTTAGGATTTGAAATCTCCCTTATGCCTCTACATTTTAAGCAGGGGTCATATCATGTGAAATTAGAGATGCACCAAAATGTGAAACAACATTTTCAAAAGAGTGATGAAAAATGATAATTAGATATTACATATAATTTGGTGGCAAAACAAAGTGTTGCACGTTTTATTGGTGCAAAGATGAGTAGTGGTGAACATTTGCAACTGCTTCTTATCACTTAATTTGAAACTCCATGTTATGGGATTACTGAACAGACATTTAGAAGTTGATAAAATTAAGTATTTCTAGTATGTAAAATAAAATACATCGCTGTAAACACTTGCATTTTTACAACACTATAAGTGTATTCCATCAGGTAATGAAAAGTTCAACTTGTGGTCTTCATGCTCACTTTAAACACTAATGCAATATACAAATACAGGAAATACATAATTTTATTATAATTGTGGCAAGGCACAGATCTGGCCAAGGTTACTAAAAAAATTCTGCTGCACTTAAGGTTCCTAAGAGCACAGTGGCCTCCATAATCCTTAAATGGAAGACGTTTGGGACGACCAGAACCCTTCCTAGAGCTGGCCGTCCAGCCAAACTGAGCTATCGGGTGAGAAGAGCCTTGGTGAGAGAGGTAAAGAAGAACCCAAAGATCACTGTGGCTGAGCTCCAGAGATACATTCGGGAGATGGGAGAAAGTTGTAGAAAGTCAACCATCACTGCAGCCCTCCACCAGTCGGGGCTTTATGGCAGAGTGGCCCGACGGAAGCCTCTCCTCAGTGCAAGACACATGAAAGCCTGCATGGAGTTTGCTAAAAAAAAACCTGAAGGACTCCAAGATGGTGACAAATAAGATTATCTGGTCTGATGAGACCAAGATAGAACTTTTTGGCCTTAATTCTAAGCGGTATGTGTGGAGAAAACCAGGCACTGCTCATCACCTGTCCAATACAGTCCCAACAGTGAAGCATGGTGGTGGCAGCATCATGCTGTGGGGGTGTTTTTCAGCTGCAGGGACAGGACGACTGGTTGCAATCGAGGGAAAGATGAATTCGGCCAAGTACAGGGATATCCTGGACGAAAACCTTCTCCAGAGTGCTCAGGACCTCAGACTGGGCCGAAGGTTTACCTTCCAACAAGACAATGACCCTAAGCACACAGCTAAAATAACGAAGGAGTGGCTTCACAACAACTCCGTGACTGTTCTTGAATGGCCCAGCCAGAGCCCTGACTAAAACCCAATTGAGCATCTCTGGAGAGACCTAAAAATGGCTGTCCACCAACGTTGACCATCCAACCAGACAGAACAGGAGAGGATCTGCAAGGAGGAATGGCAGAGGATCCCCAAATCCAGGTGTGAAAAACTTGTTGCATCTTTCCCAAAAAGACTCATCGCTGTATTAAATCAAAAGGGTGCTTCTACTAAATACTGAGCAAAGGGTCTGAATATTTAGGACCATGTGATATTTCAGTTTTTCTTTTTAATAAATCTGCAAAAATGTCAACAATTCTGTGTTTTTCTGTCAATATGGGGTGCTGTGTGTACATTAATGAGGGAAAAAAATGAACTTAAATGATTTTAGCAAATGGCTGCAATATAACAAAGAGTGAAAAATTTAAGGGGGTCTGAATACTTTCCGTACCCACTGTATGTACATATATATATATACACACACACACACACACTTAACTGCAGACGCAAACACAAATATTTTAGCGTCCTTTATTCTCCTATAAAGAATCACAAGCCGAGCTGTAACTCGGACACAAAAATGGCGGCGATAAAACACTGTGACGTCATGTGGAACTAGAGGAGGGCGATATGGCAAAAATATCACATCATACTTATTTTTTTCCTTCTATCAAAGTCAATGTGGACCAGCAACTGTTTGGTTACCCACGTTTTTCAACATATCTTTTGTGTTCAGCACAAGAAATAAATTAATACAGGTTTGGGACAACATGTGAGTGAGTAAATAATGACATAAATTTAATTGTTGGTTGAACTACTCCTTTAATTACAGTCGGCTGCATGTTTAGTACTGTCCCTTTAAGGGACATCTAATATACAGTAATATACTGTTTACTTTCATTTTAGACATAACCAACTCAGTCTATATATAAACCTTGTGTGTTTTGACAGTATTAGTGCAAAAGATAACTTGGTTCAGTTATCAGGCGCTGTTTGACGGGCTTTTTAGCACACGCTCTTCAGGTGTACGGGCTCAGAAAAAGTACACGTCAGAACAACGCGTGATGAAACGTTTAACGCAAAGGCTTTAATCATGTACTTTTGTGATTGCGAATAAGTGCAGTGTCCGTGAAAGTAACTCTACCACTGAGTTAACACGGATGTGAATGGATGTGGCGTTGTACAGTTTATTGATACGGAGGCGCCAGAACTGTAACTGAAAGATTGTTGGCTGTAGCACGATACTACGATATTTCTCCAAAAGCAGATCGTGGAGACATTTTTATCATCCACGATCAAAAATAGTCATATCGCACACCCTTACGTGCAACCTATGAATATAGCGACTCTATCGAAGGAAGCCCCGTCTTCTGAATTAAAGAGCCAATTGGTAATTGGTAAAGTCAGCGAGTCACCGCAGCTGGCATTAGAAGTATTGATTTTTTTATAACCGATGCCAATTATTTGCATGTTTATGTACCCGATACCAGATATGCAGAACCGATATTTATTTACTGTTATAAAGTACAGAAATAACAGAGTGAAGTCCATTCTTCACTTTGGTTTTTCCTTCTTTCAGTCATCTTAACAACAACAAAAAACTGTTGAAAATTAAAATTTTCATGTAAAATTGAATCTTCAAATTACAACAATAAAAACATTTTATTTATAAAAAGCATCATCAGCAACATTGATATTAACAATAAGCAAAATAATATCTAATGGAGAAAATAAAGGGCAGGAGTCATGTCAACTTCATTTTAAACTACAGTTTTAGGTTTATAAGCTGTTTAATACGCTAAAGAGAATAATTCACTATAATATTCTCTGAATATTTAAATAAAGCTATAACAAACAAAACAATAATTTTTCTTAACTGTTTTATCAGAATTATTAAAATGTTTTTGTCATTCTAGATTATGAAAACTGCTGACAGCGCGGTTTATCTTTTTACACAGAACTATACTCAAACTGCGATCGCTTGTGGAGATAATAAATAATATAGTTTAGTGTGTTTCAAACAAGTGAATCTTGTATAAAGTTACATGCGGTGGTCGTGCTGGAGCTTCTCCTGAGTGAACAGTGCCCACTGCTCCAAGTGTGTGTGTGTCCACTGCTCCAGGTGTGTGTGTGTGTGTCCCCACTGCTCCAGGTGTGTGTGTGTGTCCACTGCTCCAGGTGTGTGTGTGTGTGTGTGTGTGTCCACTGCTCCAAGTGTGTGTGTGTGTGTGTGTGTGTGTGTGTCCACTGCTCCAGGTGTGTGTGTGTACTTGGATGGGTCAAACACAGAGAACACAATTCACTGCTGCTTATACTTAATTGTGTATGTGACAAATAAAAAATAAAAAAACTTTTCAAAACCGATTTCCCATTATGGTAAAATGCTTAAACATCAGGAAAAATATCGGTAAACCGATATATCGGTCGATCGCTAATTAGAAGTCCCCGTTGCTATAGAAACAGTCAGCATTCTAAAAGCCTGTTCACACCTAGAACAATAACTATAAAGATAACGATAAAGACATAGTTCTAAAAATAGTTATCAATATAAAAGAATTGCAGAGTCCACACCACAACTATAACGATAAAGGCACAAAGAAACGATATCGTTGGAATCGCTTTCAGAACTATTTTTTCCAGCTGATGAACGATAAAAATATTGACACCCAATCCTGCTGTCAAGAGCTGGAGAATTTAAAGCGGCAGACGCACGTGCGCTGAGAATAAACAGATGATACCGTTCGCTGGTGTGGACGCTAATATCGGTATCTTTATTGGTGTGAACGGAGCTTAAGACATGTGTTTGGGATTGCGCATGCACACTGGCTGGTCTAGCTAGAAAAAAAACGTTTTTTAATGCTATTTGAGAAAAACAAACAACATTTACTAGACATTTGTTGTCAGATATTTATTATATTTAACTTATGATAAGAGTAAATACTATGCCAACAATACTGGACCAATCCTAACATTATCACTGGACTTCAGAGCAAATAAATAGCACTGACCGGGTCACGCAGTCAAGCTGATCTGGAAGATTATCAGCGAGATTGTTAAGATCACGAGCTATCTGAAAAACTCTCCGTTTCAAAGCGAGCGCTGGGGTTTCTGAGCAGCCTGCAGGCACATGAACACAGAGCAGGTGTACAGATAGACACGTAGATATACAAATATTACATATCTAGTGCAGAAAAAAACTGTCAAAATATGATTTGATCATCATTACATGCAAATACATTAGACTAGCACAGCCATAACATTAAAAAGAAAACTGATCTCACCAGACATCATTTTCTGTAGATTCTGATAAATGAGTAATCCAGCCTGTTAGGGAAATAACATATGTGAATATCAAACTGATAATATATTATATTCATATATACATACAGTTGAAGTCAAAAGTTTACATACACCTTGCAGAATCTGCAAAATGGTAATCATTTTACCACATTAAGAGGGATCAAACAAAAAGCATGTTTTTTTATGTAATACTGAGCTGAATAAGATATTGCACATAAAAGATGTTGAGTCAACAAGATAAAATAATAGCAGAATTTCTAAAAATGACCCCGTTCAAAAGTTTACATCCCCTTGATTCTTAACACTGTGTTGTTCGCTGAATGATCCACAGCTGTTTGGTTTGTTTAGTGATTGTTCTTGATAGGTGTTCATGATAGGGGTCGACCAATATGTGTTTTTCAAAGCCGATGCCGATACCGATTATTACAGACCAAGTAGACGATAACCGATATTTTGAACCGATATATATATGTCTAGTGTAAAATGAAAATGAATGTCAAAATTACAAATAACAAGGGCTTTGACAAAAACTGCCTTCCCTGGTGTTGGTTGCACGTCTTACTCGTGTCTTCCTCTGTGCATCGATCTACAATAAGGGTAATATAAAGAGAGGGCCACTGTATGCATCATGATTAAGCCGATGAATACTGTACTACAGCTAAACATGGGGAAATATAAGTATTTGGCTTCATGTTAGAAATGTATGTGTAATAGCATAACCTCTCGTAATTCTTGATTCATTATTTTCTGATGACTAAATCATAACCTACAAGAGGTGGCTATTCAATTAATCTAATGCACATCAATTGATTAACTTAAAGAAGCACAATGTAATAATAAGTGCAAATAATTTAATTTTCTTCATAGCTCCATTGAAGAAGTTAGGACCACAACTATTTTAATTAAACTATAACACTAATAGCCTATTATTGGCACACTTGGTCCAATAGCCTATTGAAATGTCTAATTTTTTTGTCTTCCTAATCTTGGCCTATGTGACAGTCATTTCCATTAGTTTTAATTTACAGTGCAAATAAGGCATAAAACAAATTATAGAGGCATAACATTTCATTTATATTTTAATCAAATTATAGTTTTTTGGCAAACAAAGGGGTTTACTATTAAAATGAAAACATGAATGAAATAGCGTCTTGTGTGATTATTCTTTTAAACAAAACTTGTAATAATTGTTGTAGTCGTATTAGTAGGTCAACTTTTATTTTGACGGGTTGCCATGAGGAACTCTTAAGTCTCTGTAGCCTATGTATATGATATGACGATCGTTTTACTCAAATGAAACAGTCAAATGCTCATGAAGTAACTCTCAGAGCAGTTCTGGGGATGTTGTTCATGTATTTATGTCCTCATCTAGTGAGACGGCAGAAGCTGAAAACACCGTGAGCGTCGCGCACTTCAGTGTGTGTAAGTGTGTGTGTGTGTACTAATCTAAAGCGTGCGCCTGTGCCATTCACATATACAGAGACACGCAGAACAAGCAAGATTCATGTTTAGTATTTACAGATACTAGTCCATATCGCGAGTCGATTTAAATGTACCGACCTACTTTTGATTAATGAATCCAAACTTTGACACATTCCGTGACATTCCACGTTAAACAGTAAATTCCGTTTATATGACTGGATTTCACGATTCCGTCCGCGTTTTCTGCATCGCGGGAACCATAAATAGATCATTTTGAGGTGTTTTGCAACTTCAGTATAGTGGATTGTGATTTATTGCAACTTCAGCAATGTCTGCTACTGCCTTTGAGAGACAATTGATGCGTGATGAAGCTGCTCCAGTTAGCAAGCTCTTTTGGTGTGAGAGTGCCTTTAGTCTTCCACGTTTCAATGTTTTTTTATTCATCACATACTCAATTATACAGAATATAATCAGTAGTGAAATGTGAATCAGGTCCGCTCAATGGACAGTGCAAAATATGTAACATAACACAAGAGGATAAACATAAATATAGGTAAACAATAAAAAATTGGTCGGACTCGTGACTCCCAACAAATCTGGGCGGTGGGCGGAGACTGGTCTAGGCTACAGAGTGATGAGCCCCGACAGGCAGCATCAGAGCCAAATGGCGCGTTTCAAAATTAAATTATTTTATCAGCAAATCGGTTTTGAAAATGACCGATACCGATATTCATAAAATGCTTAATATCGGTGCCGATAATCGGTCGACTACTAGTTCACGAGTCCCTTGTTTATCCTGAACAGTTAAAATGTCTGCTGTTCTTCAGAAAAATACATCAGCTCACACAAATTCTTTGGTTTTCCAGCATTTTTGTGTATTTGAACCCTTTCCAATAATGACTGTATGATTTTGAGATTCTTCTTTTCACACTGAAGACAACTGAGGGACTCATATACAACGATTACAGAAGTTTCAAACGCTCACTGATGCTCCAGAAGGAAAAAAAACATGCATTAAGAGCCGGGGCGTGAAAACTTTTGAATTTGAAGATCGAGGTAAATTTAACTTAACTTATTTTGTCTTCTGGGAAACTTTTAATTATGTTCTGTAGCTTCTGAAGGGCAGTATTAAATGAAAAAAATATGATATATAGGCAAAATAAGAAAAATGTTCACATCTGCATTCTGCTCAAAAGTTTTCACCCCCCTGCTCTTAATGCATGTTTGTTTTTCCTTCTGGAGCATCAGGGATTCTGCAAGGTCTCTGTAAACTTTTGACTTCAACTGTACATATATATGTGTGTGTATCTATATATAAATATACACAGTACACATATATATTATATAAACAAACTTTTATTTTGGATGTGATTAATCGCAATTAATCGATTTGACAGATATATATCGACGCCACAGTTTTACCCATTTACTGTTACTTAGCTGCAATGGTTTATATCGACTCACGTAAGCATCTGTGGCAGCATATCTCTTCTGGTCTTCGGTCAGACCATAGTTGCCCCAGTGACTACAGCGCACAAGTTTGTCTTTGAAGAGCTGCTTCTTCAACAAGTGCTTCACTAGACCGTCCAAACTCCACTTCTCACAACATCTCAGCTGAATAAAACACATGAACATCACCTTATCTCACTATAAATCAACATAAATCTTTGGATTTTGCATTAACATGAACACTAAAACAATATTACAGATGCTAGACTGATTTTTGTACATGGTAATTTACTTTTGTTTTCTGTGCCAAAGCTTCAAGATAATAATAATAATAGTTTGATCTGAAAATCAATATTTCAGGTCCTTGTTTCAGTGTTACTTTAGCATTATGCATGTAGTATTATAGTATGTATTAACATTTTGAATGAGTTTATCTTTTGAAAATTTCCATTTTCATACTGTTACGTAGTTTTTTTTCTCTTTATAACTTTAATTTTTATTTCACTTTCCATTTTAGTCCTTCAACAAACATATTTCAATTAATTGCCAAGGCAACATTTCCAAGTCTAATATGTGCATTCAATTACTGAAAATGATTTTAACCGTTTTAATTTTAGCTAACAATAACAACACTGCCTTGTACTTATTTATTTGGTGAGCTGCTGTATAATAAGCTGAATTACAGTCAGCCAGTAATTATCGCAAAATAAACCCACGATTATCCAGTCAGGGTTTATTTTGTGACTGGTTGACTGTAATTTACTGTACTTTATCCCTTACTCATCAGGCAAAGACGACATGTGAGTTTAATTCACAGACAAGGCTTAAGTCTAGTCCTAGACTAAAATCTAGACTAAAATCTAAGTCTGAGCTCTTTCAAATGAAAGAAACTTGCACTGGCTGATCCTAAAATATATCAGTGCCTTTGTTTGGACTCAAGATGCAAACCAGTAATGCATTTTCGAAGTACGTTCATAAAAAGCACTTAAATGTCCTAATTTAACTATGGCCTAATCCTGGCTTAGTCTCTAAACCCTGTCTGTTAAAACCAGCCATAGCGTTTAAAGCAATAGCTCACCCAAAAATGTTAATATATTTATAATTTACTCACCCTCAAGTTGTTCCAAACCAGTATGAACTATTATATATTAATATTTTTAAGAGTGTTAAGCGAACAGTTAATGGTCAATGATAATGTGGGTAAACAATGACAATTCTCATTTTTGGGTGAACTGTCCCTTTAAGAGTTTGAACAAGTTTGAGCACCAGTAACAATGATACTCGACTCCTCAAACACCACTAATAAAGAGAGTAAAGGTTTCACACCCTATCACGAAACTACTGAATGCTGTATATATGAAAACCCAGCGGATGTCGCGCGGGGACGTTTTCAGAAAATAAAAAAATAGATTGAATATCAATTTTTTGGTCAAAATTGGGTTTTCATTAAATTATAATCTATCATCTCTGAAAATATCATGGCAAAATGTACTTGTTTAGTGCAGAAAAATAGCGATTTATTGTGGCAAGCAGAAAAGACTTTCTCTGCGGAGGTGCTTTCCCTTAACACTACAAAAACAGTTAATCTAGGCTATCAAAATAAACTATAATGGTGCATCAATACACATTTTCCGATAGTCTTAAAGGGACAGCACCATTTTTATATTAACACCATGCATTACTTTCATTTAGTTCAAACGGTGAAAGCGTGAAATAAAGCTACAATTTAAAACACTAAACTACAAGTTACAGTTCTGAGCAGTGTCTGGATGTTTTATAAATACAGAGTAGAATTGGAGATAGCCTGCACGCTGTAATCTGTGATGTTTAATGAACAAATGTACACTTAATGTTCAAATGATTGCAAGTATTGTGTGTTCCTTGTGTAATTTTGTATCGTTTATAACATGTACAGTGACTAAAATAAGGCGTTTACCACTGTAAAGTGACTTGTGATACTTGACTGTTGTGCTTTTATTTTCATTGTCTCTCTTTAAACCAGTTTTTCCTCAAATCCTGTTCCTGAAAATCATGGTGAAATCATGAATCATGGTGAAAATCATGGTACAAAAAGCCAACTCAACTTTTGTTACGTTCAGGCTATGGACGAATTAAAAACAGCTTCGGAAATAGCTTGAACCCAGCTTTTATATTGAATCAAACCCTATAATTGGTGAAATTTCACCATGTGGTGGGTTTTCCTAGATTGCATCACATCTATAAACACTAAGACAGCATACCGTCTTGTTTGCCAGATCAGAGAGCTCAACAATATTCTTCAATTTGATGTCATAATCGGATAATAACTTCCACTTGTCACCCTCAATTCCCACTCCAACTTTCTTGATATTTTCGTCCTCCAAAAGCATTTTCAAGCCAGGAGGAAACCCTGAAACATAAGATACACAGTACATGAGCAGATAATAATAGAATACCAAGCAATGCCAGGCAGCTTCTGCCTGAGCCCACCTGGCATGGAGGAGATGTGAAACAGATAGCATTTCTCCTCTGATGCACACAGCTGCACTACAGCCACTTTCTTTGTCTTCCCTTTGGTGAAGCTGGGCGGCCATTCCAGATCAAACCCCACCGCTAAACCTGACGCCAAACCAGATCTGGAGGAGACACACAAAAGACAAATATAAGGAGAGATTGGGATGGTTAACATACATATTCACAGCACACGTCATATCAGAGATGCAAACAGGTAAGGGGGAAAAGGTGAGAAGATCGGGGGCATGCTCCACACAGAACTTATTTTAAAGATATTTGCTTTACATGCTCATTTGTAGTTACTTTAAGGTACTTTTTTTATTACCTTATATATCCCAAACTGTAATTTCTCACACACACACACACACACACAAAAGTAACATCTTGATGCAATATTTAAAAAAAATTAAGACTGAATATATTTGGTCAAAATCCCATGTTAGTGCTATGCAGGCTATTTAAGACAATATTGGCTGATTATACGGCAATGCTGACCTAAAATGCTAAATGTTTGCCCTTTCTCTCTCTCTCTTCACCGTTCCCACGTCTCTGACCTCAAATACATAAAATATTACCCTTTTCAGACAGTTTTTGAAGTAAAGAGCAAAGAAAATACTATGCAAACTTGAAAAATGAAACAACCAGTTCTTTATTTATCCTTGTAAGATCACAAGTACCATTGTAAGACCCCCTTTCTCATTGGATCAAAGCAAATCTCATAGGTGTCCCATTTTGATCTAAAATAAGTGAGTTGTCATTGAAAGGTGAGGAGTTTGCATCTATGGACATTAATAACTGTGGGCGCTTCCAGGGTCAAACCGACACAGGAGTAAACAACAACCCAGATCCTTCTGCTTTAGGCCAGGCTCTCACAAGAAAGTCCCACAAAACCCGTCGACAACATGTTCAAGACAATCTTCACCCCAAATCCAAAGAGTGAAATTAGACATTTTGCATACATTTTTATAATTAATCATTCAGAATACTGAACAATCCCTTGCAAATTATCATTACCATAAGCCTATTATTTTAGAGTAAAGCAACTAAAGTAAAAAAAAAATATTCACAGTAGAAATTTCCATGACTTTTCAAGAGACTTTTTGTTTTTTGCTTTACAATAAAGATAATTTAGGATGAAATGCTGATGTGAACACTGGAACAGTAAACAATGAGAGTATATTTCAACGCTCCCCCAAAAACCTTTGCGTGGATATGAAGCATAAGGAAAAAAATCTACATTTAATTTATTCTGAGCAAACACAAAGGCACTGACTGACATTTTAAGAAAGATACTATTTGTTATTACTCTGGCAACAAATCTAATCAATATATACTCAACTTTCTTATTTTGTTTGGCTAATTGTTCATCCATAAACATTTACAGGCTCAATTCCTACTCTTTCACATTTTCTGATTGAGGTTGACTCACAGCTCACATCTTTTTGTTTGACTGGCAATAGAAAATGTGTCAGCTTTTTGGAATTAATATGAAAAATGTGTTTCTATTGACTCTGATTAAGATTAGATAGTTTTCCTTCGTTGCTCTTTTATTTTTATTATTATTATATTTTTCCACTTATTGTTATATTTCTCCTATTTTTCTTACTTTTCTTTGCTAATGTTCTCCTGAAGGTGACTGTATATTTTCAACCAATTTCTTAAAAAAAAAAAAAAGCACTGACATATAATTTTTCTTCCCATTAATTTAGTGGCTCCATAGTGCCCTCTTTTGACATCTGTGGATAAAGCTTAAAATTGCAAGCTCCTTGCTGAGGAAGTTTTTTATTTTTTTAACGTTTTAATGTCCGTTGTGTTTCAGCAGTCATGCTCCATGTGGAGGAACCTGATAGTTAGTCTTGTTACATCTGATCAGCATACTCACAGCATAGTAAGTACTAGGGATGGGCATTTCTGATCATATTTCATTTCGAGTAATCCACAGGTTTGAGAAAGGAGTACTCGATTAATCGGGGGTGGAGCTTAAGCAAGGGGCGTGTGCGTGTGCGTCATAGCGACAATTAAAATATTTTAATTAAAGCCCTGTTAAAAACGTTGTTGATAAAACTATGACAGGATTAAAAAAATAATTAAATTAACACAGATTATTAAACATCACCATCAATAGTGGTTAACACAGTAAACATTTAAAAGAAATAACAGCGTGAGGTGAAGCTGAAGCGCTTTTTCTACATGACGCATTGTATATAAAATTAATCACATAGCCTAGATACACAATATGTAAATGTTGTATTACAAATTGTATTTATCTACACAAAATGCATGTGAGCTTGAACTAAGTGCCAACCAGAAAGTAGTGGATGCGCTTCTCCCGTTACAGGGCGCTTTAAAACAATGGCAACTGAAAAAAATAAAAAATAATATATATATATATATTTTACAGTATTATTCCATCAATATGTCTGTCTTATTATTTGTATAAATATTTTGCATCAGTTTTTAAAAAGATAACCTACCCTTTTCTATGTTTTATAAAACAAATAAAACACACATGATATGCTTTTCAGTTATTTTATTCAACTGTTATTTTTAACAAAACAATATTTTACTTCAGCAGCATCACAACAGCTGTGGATCAAAAAAGTTTTTTTGTAAAAGGTTCGCAAAAATAAAGTTTAATACAACTTCACCAAATGACTGTTAAGTAGCCCATGGCCTAACGAAAATTAGAAGCCAGCATAATTTGGCTGCGCAAACTTAAAATAAAAATAAAAATAGCCTGAATATTTTTACCTCAGCTATAAAACTTAAAGATTAGGTAACATAACATTTCTTTCAAAATGATCAGTCGGTAAAGGTAAATAAAATAAAGCCGGCATAATTTAACTATGCTGCTTAAACTTAAAACAAAAACAGCCTGAATATTTTACCATGCATGGCTAATAAAACTTAACATAAGGACTACATATTTTTATTTAAAAAGATCAGTCGGTCTACGTGCTCAGATGAAAGCCGAGTGCGGAGTCTATTTACAATTAGACCTGCGGTGGAAAAAACACGCTCAGCAGGCACAGAAGTTGCAGGAACAGCCAGGTACCACTGGGCAAGGGTGCTTAGCTTTGCAAATCGAGACTCATTTACTTTCCACCACAATAAAGGATCCTGGTTTACAGAGATGCATGGCTCCCTGAAGTAGCTTTCGATTTCGGTGTCATGCGGAGAAACACCACTCGTGCCGTAGTCCTCGCCGAAAAGAGTGTCGAGCGCCGTTACTGAGTCGGGCTTACTTTGTATGGGTCTGACAGGATTTGGGATTGTCTCGCAAAGCTGCTTCAGATTCTCTTTTACTCTCTCCCGAAGCTCTGTCTCAAGAAACTTGAGATGTTTGTGTCTTGGAGCCAAAGCCGCTGCAATAAGAGGCAGATACACTTTCTCAGCATCTTCAGCAACTGCGACTATGCGCCATTTCAGAGATTCGGCTACGGCATTTTTTAAATTCAGACACTCTTGGAGACTCACTCCTCTGTGTGTTTAGGTGTCTAGTGATGAGACTGTGTGTGATCGGATAGACCATTGAACTGGAAACATGGGTCTCACTGCACATTGTAGTTGTGGCACACTTAAGAGACTTGAGAACAGGTGTCAGTTCTTCCACAGTCTCCCAGTGCTCATCTTTTAGGTCAAGTGTCCTCGCATCTGCAAGTTTTGTAACATTGCGATCGGACAGAACAGAACACACAGCCCACCTCTGTTCCATCTTACACTTGACTGTTTTTTCATCAAGTTTTTCAAAGTGTTGCCAGACATCGCTGCGCGCTTTAGATGCCATTTTCGCTCTGTGCTCCGGTCTTGTCTCTAGACCACAACTTCTCGCAGCCATAACCAATCAAATATCAGACTACCGCCCAAATACCAGCATAACCAATCAGAAAGAATGAAAGTAGTTAAAATATATATTTTTTTTTTAGAGCCAATCGATCATCGTTTTCATGCTCGATCGTCGCTGATGCGTTCGAGTAATCGATTAATCGAGTACTCGTGCACATCCCTAGTAAGTACAATCTGAGCAAGTGAGTAGCATATCTGCCAATATAACAGCCTTCTTTAATGACTTTTTATGGACAGCACTTAATATAAATTATTGCAGATGTACCAATCCTGTGACTCAAAACATTTGATTCTGAACACTGTTTATTATGCACTGGTAGTGCTGGTATGTGATGCTACATCGTTCTGTTCGCCTGAGAGTGGAGGTCTCATTTCAGGGGAATGGGCCATGGGGCTGCGGTGAGCAGCTGAGACAGCTCTGAGAACCAATGATGGTTCCTCCAGAGCGGGGCCACTAAAAGAACCAATCGTGGGCCAACGCATCCACGTCCTATGAACAATACGTCAGGCAGTGAAAGTTGTCTTTTGAGGCGAAGAGGTTGACCTCTGCCTTGCCAAAGATCTCCCATATTTCCTGAATCACTTACGGATGGAGAGTCCACTCTTCTGAGGAGGTGTTGCTCCGTGACAGCATGTCTGCGCCCTGGTTCAGTTTGCCTGGCACATGCATTGCTCTGAATGAACGCAGGTTGTGCTATGCCCATTCCAAAAGGCGTCCCACTAAAGTAATAATAATAATAATAATAATTTTATTTGTAACGCACTTTATATTCACACAGAATCCCAAAGTGCTACAGATTAAAACAATAAGAAATATAAAATAAGAAACAAAATATTAATTAAATAAAACCACAACACCAACAATAAACTTATTCAAAGGCTTTGCTAAAAAGGTAAGTTTTGAGGCCACGTTTAAAAGCATTGACAGGTTGTGGAGTCCGTAAATGAACAGGCAGAGCATTCCACAAACTCGGAGCAGATGAGCAGAAAGCTCGATCTCCCATAGTGCGAAGCTTAGTCCTGGGGGTTTTTAATAGATATGATGAAGCAGAACGGAGCGTACGATTTGAAGATTGTGGAGTAAGAAGTTCCTTAAGATAAGATGGGGCATCGCCATGAATGCACTGATGGGTAAGGAGAGAGACCTTGTAAACAATTCTGAATGAAACAGGAAGCCAGTGTAGTGATTTGAGGATGGGTGTGATATGATCATATTTGCGCACCCTCATCAGGATCCTTGCAGCACTATTCTGGATGTATTGCAATTTCTGTAGGCTTTTGCCAGGGATCCTGATGAGGAGCGCATTACAGTAGTCCAGCCTGGAGGAGACAAATGCATGAACAAGCTTTTCTGCATCTGCTATAGTAAGCATAGGACGAAGTCTAGCAATATTCCTAAGATGGAAGAAGGAAGTCTTGCACAGTTGTTTAACATGAGTCTCAAAGGTGAGATGAGAGTCCATTTTAACACCCAAATTTGTAACTGATGTTGAGAGTGGAATATTTTGGCCAGAAAAAGTAACACTGGAAATTACAGATGTCTGGATCTGGTGAGGGGTGCCTACTAGAATAGCCTCAGTCTTTGAGCCATTCAACTGCAGAAAATGTTGACTCATCCAGGCCTCTACCTCCTCCAGACAGGTAGTCATGGTGGAAGATGACAGGGCAGCAGAAGTGGATGAGTTGGTCTTTAGGTAAAGTTGAGTGTCGTCAGCATAACAATGAAATGATATTCCATGCCGGCTGATGACATAACCGAGAGGGAGCATGTATAATATAAACAAAAGAGGGCCAAGCACTGAGCCTTGAGGAACACCACAGGTGACATTGTGTGTCACGGATTTAGCCTCTCCCAAGGCAACATATTCTATTCTTCCAGTAAGGTAGGATGAAAACCAGTTATAAACAGAGTCAGAGAGACTGATGGTGTGACGTAAACGATACAGAAGAATGCTGTGGTCCACAGTGACAAATGCTGCAGTCAAATCCAAGAGGATGAGAAGAGATGGAGAGCCAGCGTCTGCTGCCATCAGACTGCTGTTTGTGACCCTCACCAGAGCCGTTTCAGTGCTGTGGCCAGAGTGGAAACTAGACTGGAATTTCTCAAACAAATTATTTTGTTTTAAGTGGGTCTGAAGTTGTGCAGCAACTATTTTCTCTAACACTTTAGAAATAAATGGAAGGTTAGAGATAGGCCTGTAGTTGGCAAGGACTTCTGGATCTAAAGTAGGTTTTTTAAGATGTGGTCTGATGACAGCAGTTTTCAGTTCAGGTGGCACATGACCAGTCCGAAGGGATTGATTTATAACCTTAGTAATCAGGGGACTTATGGCGCAGAGGTTAGATTTCACCAAGGCTGTAGGAAAAGGGTCCAGGGTACAGGTTGATGGTTTCATCTTTCTGATTTTGTACTCAACCTCTTGCTGTGAGATGTCAGAAAAACAGCAGAGAGGCTGGGGAGTCTCAAGCTGTAAATCAGCAGTCAAAACAGGTAGAGCAGAGGAACTAGACAGAAAAGAGCGAATGTTATCTACTTTTTTTCTGAAAAACACAATAAAGGTGTCGCATCTCTCCTTTGTAGCTTCTAAGTGAGGGTGAGCTTGCGGTTTAAGTAAGTGATTTATAGTAGAGAATAGCTGCTTTGAGTTTCCAGAGCTATTGTTAATGATACCAGAATATAATCGTGACCTAGCATCTCTCAGGGATTTTGCATAAGCCTTCTGATGCTCTCTGTAGGCCTGCCTGTGAACAGTGAGTCCTGTGACCTTAAGACGCCGCTCAAGGACTCGTCCGGCTTCCTTCATCTTTCGCAGCTCACAGGTAAACCATGGGGCTGAACGGGAGAAGGTGACAGTTCTAGTTTTGACCGGAGCATGGATGTCTAAGAGACTGCTCAAAGATCTATTGTAAAAGTCAACTGACTCAGTAACTGAAGAGAAATCAGCAGAGGAGAGCTGCTGAAGATCTATTGCTAAGGAGACTAGATTTATCTTCTTCAAATTTCTGAAACATATTCAACGCTTCACTTTGATTAAGGAACAAGGGAGTGGCAACTCCATTGAAATTACCTTATGGTCAGACACACCCAGGTCATACACCAGAAGGTTACAAATGGGGGCAAAGTTTGAGATAACCAAATCCAATGTGTGTCCTCTAGAATGTGTGGGCACATCAATATGTTGTTGGAGATCAAGACAGTCCAATAATTGCAAAAACTCAACCGCAAAGTTGCAGGAGGGAGTATCTATATGAATATTAAAATCTCCAAGTATTAAAATATTACCAGTGGTAGAGCAGAGTGTTGTAAGAAGGTCATGAATTTCAGAGATGAACACGGAGTTCAGTTTAGGGGGCCGGTAAATGAGAAGTATTGTCATAGGAAAAGGAGGTTTACATTTAAATGCAAAGCATTCAAACGAGGACAGTATTGGCAAAGGGAGGGGATATAGCTCTACTTTCTGTCGATATATTATAGCTAGGCCACCCCCACGACCAGTAGTGCGGGCTTTCTCTAGGTAGCTGTAACCGGGGGGGCAGACTTCATTTAATGTAGAGTAGACCTCTGGCTGGTGCCATGTCTCTGTTAAGCACATAAGGTCCAAACCCTTTTCCATGATATGGTCATGTATTAAGGATGACTTATTTGAGAGAGATTGTGCATTAAACAGTTCTATTTTGAGCATTGATGAAGTAATGCATCTCTGTAGAGGCTGTAGTACATTGAAATCCACTCCACGTTTTATGTCCTGCTCGATGAAAAGCGATCTCACGTTATTTCCCATGCAGTCCAGCTCAGGATTTTGACGTCTCGCGGTGATTCCCATTTTACCAACACCTAGAGCGATGTTGCTCTGATGACGTGTCAAACCTGCAACATCGGTCCAGATGGATTTAATCCCCGAGGCAGAGCAGCCAGACTGATGGTAGACAAACGTGAAAAGTGAAGAGGCGCCTCGAGGAGAGCCCTCCTTGGTGATTTATGTAGGCCACCACCAGACAGGACATGCTGTCTGAGCGGACCAGAACGTGGTGCCCCTTCAGATCTGGTAAAAAGGCATAAAGGGCTCGACACACTGCAAACATTTTTAGGCAGTTGATGTGAAGACTTCCTTCCTCCTTCGACCACAGGCCGGTCGGCCTTCGCACAGATGGCCAGAGTATGGGCCAGAACACGCTCTGGCGTGACCGCAGCCCTCATTTGTACCGAGTCGAAAACTGTTATTAAAACGAGTCGATATCCGTTTGCTGGGAGACAGTGCGCTCTTGGCAAAGTTGACCCTGAGTCCCAGGCACTCTAAGTGGCTGAGAAGGAGGGATCTGTGCGACAACAATTCCACATCTGACTGGGCAAGAACAAGCCAGTCGTTGAGGTAGTTGAGAATGTGGATTCTTATCTGTCTTAGAGGGGAAAGAACCGTGTCCATGCACAATGTAAAAGTGCGGGGAGCCAGGGACAGTCCAAAGGGCAGGACCATGTACTGATAAGCCACACCCTTGAAGGCAAATCTCAAGAATGGCCTGTGTTGGGGGGCTATCTGGATGTGAAAGTAAACGGGATCCAGGGAAAAGTACCAGTCCCATGGCATATTTGTGAGAGGATCAACGTAATCATCCTGAACGGCCATCTCATGAGGGCGAAGTTCAGGGTTCTGAGATCGAGGAGGGGCCGTAGGCCACCATCCTTTTTGAGGACGGTGAAGTCATGGTCTGTAGAAGCCTGACTCGCTCTGGGCTGAAGGGACCGTTTCTACGGCGCCTTTTGCTAGCAAAGCCATCAACTTGGAGTGCAGGACGTGTGCATCCTTGCTCTGAACAAGGGTGGGGACCACGTCACTGAAGTGCGGGGGTCTTCGAGCGAACTGTAGTTAGTAACCTCATTTTATTATCCCTATAACCCAATCTGACACCCGGGGTATGGCCTGCCAGGCCTCGGCCCGCGTAACAAGGGGTTGGATTGCTTCGAGTGGTTTGTCGCCATGTGGGGAAGGGCCACTCGTGTTGTGTGGAAGAGGAAATCTGTTCACTTTTTGAGAATGTTTGCGTTCCATTATATCCGCTATAGCAGCGGTAAGCTGTTTGGGTGCTTGCAGTGACTGCGAAAAACACATTGCCCTCGGCACTCGGAACTGAACGGGGCGCTTGGAGGTTCAACCGAGGTAGCTTGGGGGGTTGATCCGGCAACCACGAGACTTGGCCCCTCCCTCTTCCTGTCCCGTAGATCAGGACATAATCTTGGGCCGGCGTCCATGGCGCTTAGGAGGCCGGCGGCATCTAGCCGACCGAGATGTGTCTCGAGGCGCATGCTTGGGTTCTGGCTGGGTAGCCGGTGGCGCTGTCTTGGCAGGCTGGGGAGTCGGCGCAGATCTGGGGAGATTCGAGCCAGCTGCAGAGTTGAAGCGCTTTGGCAGGAAGTGTCGCATTGCCTGGGACGACTTCTGTGCCGCAGTGAAGTGCCCCGCGAACCCTTCCACAGCAGGTCCGGACAGGCCAGTGGGGGAGACTGGTGAGTCCAAGAAGGGGAACTTTTCCGCATCCTTGATCTCAATCAGCATCAACCACAGGTGGCGCTCGAGCACCACTATGTTGGCCATGGACCTACCGATCACGTGGACCGTGGTCTTGGTGGTGCATAAAGCCAGGTCGGTTGCGCTGCGCAGTTCTCTGAACGCTGCGGGGTCTGGGCCAGCCTCGTCCATGCACCGGAGGAGTTCGGCTTGGAAGACCTGGAGAACCGCCATTGAGTGACGCACCGAGGCCGCATGGTCCAGCCGATGTACAGGCGCGTCCAGCGAGTGCTTAAGTCATCCTACAAGGCTTGGATGGGTGGGTGGCCTTTGCTGTCCAACCGATGGCCGTGGGCGGGCAGAGATACGCGGCTACAGACTCATCGAGTGGAGGCAGTTTCCCATAGACCTTTTCCTCAGCGCCGTCTACCGAAGTGAGGGCAGATGAAGAAGAAGCACATAGGCGGGCCAAGTAGGGGTCACGCCACGCCCTGGTGAGTTCTTCGTGAACTTCCGGGAAGAACAGTGAAGCTCCCTGATGAGGGGCCTGGCGGCGCCCCGACAGGAACCACTCATCCAGGCGGCTGCGGGTGGGCTCCTCCGGCGGAGACCACTCCAGGCCCAACTCGTCCACTGCTCTTGACAGGTCGCAGAAAAGTCCGGCATCAGCACCTGGCTTAGGCTCGCTGGATTCGTCAGATTAAGGGAGGACTGGGTAATAGATCAAGCCCGACAGCTCCTCTCCATCTAATGCAACCAGTGACACGCTGTCATCAAGGATCTCATCTTCACTTCCCCCGAATGAGACAATGTTGCTTGCAGCCGCAGAGGGACGTCAGCCTCTCTAGGGGGAGAGAGTGAGGAACGCGAGGGGTGGAGTCGCTCTCTAAAAAGAAAGCCCTCTGCGAGCGCAGAGAGGTAAGACTCATATCCACACAGTAGGGCTGTGCGATATGACAATATATATCGGATGGACGAAATAAAAAGTCTATCGTTTCATATTATGTTCTATCGTTGATATCGTGGTGTCGCAAAATACATTGTTTCCGGTAATACTTTTTCATCATTTGAGTGACTGCGATCTTATACGCCGCCCACCACGGGGCGTGAAGAGAAGACAGAACGACCAGCCAGGACACAACCAAGAGTTCGATCCTAAACGAGGGACTACATCTGTAGCATGGTCACGCGTTTTTAAGCACTGCAGTTTTAAAACAACCGATTTTAAGCCGTTGAAACTCAAACAACAGAGCTATTTCCATCTCTTTCTGTGAGAGGAGCGCGCCTTTTCTTTTTTGCCGACTTTGAACAATTACATAAACACACTTATATGCGTCAGAATCCCCGTCTTTGCAAGTATCCTCAAACACAGCGAATTAGGTCTTAAGAGCGAGTAAACGGCAGAAAGAGAAAACGCATATGTAACAGTAACTTAGCTCTATTGGATCCGGACTTCGGTCTTAAAGGGGAAGCTGTCCAATATTCGTTCATGTTAATCATAGCACACTGCTAGAAAATCTCTCACTGCTCTCGACTAAATCACTTTTGTAACTTTAATGAGAATAAATAAAAATTAACAATAGTAATGATATATTTATAATATGTATAGAATCTATACATAATACACGTGTTAGTTATATCTATCATAGATAGATATAATTAACACAGTGAAGACTAATTCATTTACACAATGTATGTAGTGTTTCTTCTTTATTGTATTTTTTTGTCCTATTGCTTGCAATTAGTTTCTTATCCTTATTTCATCACTGACTGTTTATTTATCTTCAGTGAGGCTGCGTTATTTTTTCTCTCTCTCTTTATGCTTGTATTAGTTTGATATTGACATTGGTGAAAAATGTTTGGTCATACTGCCCAGTACTATGCACTAGCTCAATAATTATTTTCTAACAATAACAAGGAGAAATCATTTGTAGTGTACCTGGAACCACCCGTGGGACCATCTTGCATCTGTCATAATCATTTTAAAAAATCTATGAGTTTGCAGCACAGAACTAGACAAATATGGTATCATTTGAAAGCTTAGAACCTCAGCTTTCATAACCACACCCATCACTATTGCATTTAGGTTACATTGAAGAGAAAATAATAAGGTCTGAATTCGACCCCCCTGCAATGACCCCCCCTTGAGAATATCATATGAATAATATTAAATTTTATATTTATATCCCACAACTCACCAAAATTAGACAAGTTCATATTTCAAATGAAAGCTCTGACTCTAAAGATATCACTGTGCAGTTTAATTTCACCGATCCAACAATTTTTTTCAGTTACATTAGGACCTAAAGATTCATTTTAAAAAATGATTCTTTGAACGAACAAAACTATGAGTCGTTTTCCTGTTTCGGATCAATAACTCCCTGTTGAACTACTAGCCTCAAATGCTATATCAGCTCGTTCATTAGATTGTTTTCTTCAAAATGAGACTATGTTCACATGTGTGTGAGCATGCATGGCCAAGTGACACTGTAAATATGTCACCGATGACCAGTTCAAAACATGCGATGCAGACAGATCCTCTTATTTTCCTTAGTTTTGATTATCTTTGATCTCGCCATCTATGATGACGTCATCACGCATCGCGTCATACGTAAAAAAAAATGAGATTCTCAGTTTCTAAAGACAGTGGATCATACTTGTAAGCCAATCACAACCAGAGATAACATCTCGCATAGGTGAGGAGGCGGTGGCCTTTTCTTGATTTCTCTCCACGTGTGTAAACTCTGCTCAGATGAGTTGGATGGTTATACGCGACTGGTTGAATATTTTGGACAGTGATTTTTCGAGTTGTTTCGTGCTTTTTACAACTGGTTTGAGCGATTTATCTTTGGATAATGGCTTCAAAGAAGGTCTTTGTTGGCGTGGAGGCGGTTTTGGCCGAACTGGATCGATTTAGTGATACTGAAACCTGCAGCGACCGCAAGCTTTGACTCCATTACCCATGCGGCCTACAATGAAGGAGACGACCCAGGCATTTGAGTAAGTACACATTTATAAACGCTGTATTTGTGTATTTCATGAACAAATGCATGCAACTAACAAAATATGCGTGCAACAGACATAAGTACTTGTGCGTGCCAAAATAATTTATTACAATCCTGCACGTGCTAATTCAAATTGTCATTGCTAAACGTGCGTTTTTTTTTTGTCGCGTACATGTATTTGTGCATATCTGTTGCATGCATAACTTGGTTTATTTTTGCTCCTAAATGCATGTGTGTGCTAAAATAAACGAGCACGCATGCCATAGTTCAAGTACAAGCTTGGGAGCTTTTGTGCTGTTACATGCATATTTAAGAAGTTTTGCGCGTTTTTGTTCAGTTGCATTGATTTGCATGCACGTGTTCAGGTGCATTCATGCATGTGTGTGCGTGATTTTTATCTAAACATAAAATGCATCATGTTTCTGTTACATATTTGAATCGGTACATGCATGAGTTGTGCTAATTATTTTTGCACACATGATTGTGTATCTTATGTGGATATGCAAATTATATTCTTGTATCTGTTACGTGCATATATTAATTATTTTTGTGCATGTAATGTTAGCATGCGTTTCTGAATCTCAATGTGAATTTATAATTTTTGTTTTGCAGTCTGGACAGTGAGGAAGAATGGCAGTCAGCAAGTTTGCCTTCCACCAGTAAGAGGCCGTTCTCCCATTTCTGGACACACGAGAGGTTATCATGTGTTCAACAATGCACAGGCATATAACGGTGATGAGGTCCTTAGGCGTGTCAAGAATCCGAGGGTGTATGGGAAAGACGGAGCATCCCGATTCCAGCGGCAGTGAGGGACTACAATAAACACATGGGAGGTGTGGACTGTCGGGATATGCCTCATGGGGTACTATAATGTCTTGCATATAAAACCACTAAATGGTACAAGACATTTTTTTTTCATTTTGTTGACATTGCAGTGGTAAACAGTTTCATTCTCCACAAGTACCTTTGCCAGTCTCAGAGCAAAACTCCTCTCAGCCACAAGGAGAATTTAGAGAGAGATTCTGTCTGAGCTGGCCACACAGTCCAGCACCTCAGATGCCCCAGAGCGTCCCACATCGCATGCCCCAGAGCCGTCCACATCTGCCACAGCAGAGCAGCTGAGCAATGTCTTCCGGAGTACTTTGGGTCAGATGCCGCAAGTGGGAGAGAGAGTTGTGTGCTTTGTGCAAACTTGCAGGCCTCAAAATAAAGACTCCGATGTACTGTACAAAGTGCAATGTACCCTTGTGCTTGGTGCCATCTAGAAACTGCTTCAGTAAATGGCACACTGGATGGACACTCAACATAGTGTGCGGTTTCGTTAACAGCTGCAACACTTCAACTTTTTCTCTTTTTTGCACTTTTTTTCTCTTTTATCTTTGTGTGTAATAAAATTACAATAACTGCTACTTTCTCATTCCTCACTCATCCTCACTCGTTTTGGTAATCTGTTTCATGACATGGGTTAAGTTAGGTGATGGTGTTTATTCTCTTGTCAAGTGTAACATGGTAAAAATTGTTATTTATAGGTAATTAGCCTGTTTTGCACTTTGAATAATTTGATTTATGGAGGAAACGCAGAGACTTCAGAGAAGACTTTACCTCCCTACAGTAAAATCTCAATAACTTTTGTTAAGAAGGAGATAGAAAGATGAACTTTTTTTCTCTATTTACTGCCACATAGAGGATTCAAAAGAAACCTTCCACAGGGAAATACATCAAACAGGTCCTAAATTACAGACTCTCAAATAAATACTTTATTAAAATTTCTATCAAAATCTGACTTTTTATCCTTGTTTATCATAAAATTGTGAACAAATACAATACAATATATGCAATATTAAACTCACCAATGTGTTAAAATATAGGTGTTGTCTGTAAAATGAGACCATTTTTATCCATGTACTCCAATGTATGTGGGCAGGACGCTCTTTTAAATTCAGGTAGGCCAAGTCTTTTAGAAATCAATTATGGAGACCATATGAAACACTTGGGGACACCAGTGACTCCTTTCAGATAAATCTCAATAACTTTTGATTAGAAGGAGATATCAATTAAATTCCTTTTGCACCTATTTACTGCCGCCTAGTGGAATCATAAGAAACTTTCTGAAGAAAATTGACCAAACAGTCAAAATTACAGATTTTCAAAAAACAATTATTAAAAATATTATAAAATTATGATTTTTGATATGTGTTTATCATAAAATTGGTGAACAAATACAATACAATTGATGCAATATTCACCAATGTGTTAAATTTAGAGTGTTGTCTGTAAAATGAGACCATTTTTATCCATATACTCAATGTATGTGGGCAGGACGCTCTTTTAAATTCAGGTAGGCCCAAGTCTTTTAGAAATCAAAAATGGAGACCATAAATGACACTTGGGGACACCAGTGATCCTTTCAGATAAATCTCAATAACTTTTGATTAGAAGGAGATATCAATACAATTCCTTTTGCACCTATTTACTGCCGCCTAGTGGAATCAAAAAGAATTTCTGAAGGAAAATTGACCAAACAGGTCCAAAAATTACAGATTTTAAAAAAAAAATGATAAAAAAATATATAAAATTATGATTTTGATATGTGTTTATCATAAAATTGTGAACAAATACAATACAATATATGCAATTTCACCAATGTGTTATAATATAGAGTGTTGTCTGTAAAATGAGACCATTTTTATCCATATACTCCAATGTATGTGGGCAGGACGCTCTTTTAAAGTAGATATGCCCTTTTTCTCTAAAAAATCCAAAATAGGTTGCAGAGTTCAACTGGTTTTAAGAGATTCAGCCAGATATTTTACCTCAAATCTTCTGATAAAAATGAGCAGTCATGAATTTTCCTGGCTGGATATGACTGTTCCACCAAATTCCAGATAATGAAGACCATCCTCCAGAATGCCTTTTTATAGGGTCCTGTGTCTGTGAAAACAAATGTGTATTGCACTCATTTATTTTAACTTCTCAACTGCAGAGGAATTCTCAATGCATATTTAGAGTCCACAGCTAGAACTGTTTTAGAAGTGCCATCTAATAGCCACAAGGAGCAAACTGTTGTTTAATGAGGCTTGTACAAATACAAATTTAGCAGAGAATCACAAAGCAAAAGCTCATGCACTTCTGACAGCAAAATTGACATATTTCCATGGCTTTCTAACATTTACAGATGGAGAATATACCTGTGAAATGTAAGTTATGCATTTAGGAAAGGAGCACATAGCTCAAACAGCGCGTCTCTGTCAGCGGCACACGCAGCATTTCTGTCAGAACCGTTTTAAACTGAAACTATAAACTATAGGCTAGGCTACTATATTTTACGAGTTTTTTAAAGCTCTTCATATAAAGCTTGTCACATGTTTAGAACAAAGTGTATTATGCACTTTCTCCGCAGCAGTTCAGTCTGTGTCCTCCTCCTTTAGATATTTTTTCGGATGAGCTCGTAACAAACTCGATATTAATGGTATTGCTTCATACCGTATCGCTTCTAAAAATATATCGATATATCGTAGAAACTCGATATACCGGCCAGCCCTAATTTGTTTCTCTGTTTCTGGAATTACACAAGCTTCAGTCTGGATCCAACCCTTAAATAATCTGAGATGACCGAACACCTGAGAAGAGATGACGCCGACCCCTCAGACGATATACAGAATTAACCACATTGTGCCATAAGTTAAATATATTAAGTTTCTACAATATATAAATCTATTGTAAAAGCTTATTTTCCTGTAAAGCTGCTTTGCAACGATTGTATCATAAAAAGCGCTTTACAAATAATCTTAAATTGAATATTTTTCTATCATCTAGATTAGATTATCATAATGTTGTGTATTTAGGAATTTCTCAGTCATTGGTAAATCGATTACAGCTTGTTCAAAATGCTGCGTCCAGATTATTGACTGGTAGGAGAAAGAGAATAACTCAAATTTTAGCATCCTTGCATTGGGTACCTGTTAGATATCGGATCGATTTTAAGGCCTTAGTAATAATATTTTTAATTTTAAACAGTCTCACAAATTATTTGTCAGATCTTATTACTTTGTATAAACCTGTGAAAGAACTTGAGATCTGCTGACAAACGATCGCTCCAGGTACGGCGGTCCCGACTCAAGCGAAAGGGTGATCGGGCCTTTTCAATTGCCGTCCGCGGCTGTGGAATAATCTACCTCTAACCATTCGCGCTGCACTGTGTTCGCTTTTAAAATGGCTTTGAAGAAGCATTTTTAGTTTATGGCGTTTGAATCAGATTTTGGATAGACGTAATGCATTGCAGGGCTGCCAACTTTAATGTTCAACTTGGAGTGAGAATTCCCACAGCGTGGGGGGGGGGGGGGGATAGTGTAAAGTCACTGGGGTATATTTGTAGCAATAGCCAAAAATACATTGTATGGGTCAAAATTATCAATTTTTCTTTTATGCCAAAAATCATTAGGATATTGATCATGTTATAATCATGATCATGTATAAGATCATGTTCCATGAAGATATTTAGTTAATTTCCTACCGTAAATATATCAAAACTTAATTTTTGATTAGTAATATGCATTGCTAAGAACTTCATTTGAACAACTTTGAAGATGATTTTCTCAATATTTAGATTTTTTGGCATCCTCAGATTCCAGATTTTCTAATAGTTGTATCTCAGACAAATATTGTCCAAATCATACGTCAATGGAAATATTATTTATTCAGCTCTCAGATGTGATGCATAAATCTCAATTTCGAAAAAAATGACACTTATGACTGGTTTTGTGGTCCAGGGTCACATATATATATACAGTGGGTACGGAAAGTATTCAGACCCCCTTACATTTTACACTGTTATATTGCAGCCATTTGCTAAAATCATTAAAGTTCATTTTTTTTTCTCATTAATGTACACACAGCACCCCATATTGACAGAAAAACACAGAATTGTTGACATTTTTGCAGATTTATTAAAAAAGAAAAACTGAAATATCACATGGTCCTAAGTATTCAGACCCTTTGCTCAGTATTTAGTAGAAGCACCCTTTTGATTTAATACAGCCCATGAGTCTTTTTGGGAAAGATGCAACAAGTTTTTCACAACTGGATATTGGGGATCCTCTGCCATTCCTCCTTGCAGATCCTCTCAGTTCTGTCAGGTTGGATGGTAAACGTTGGTGGACAGCCATTTTTAGGTCTCTCCAGAGATGCTCAATTGGGTTTAAGTTAGGGCTCTGGCTGGGCCATTCAAGAACAGTCACGGAGTTGTTGTGAAACCACTCCTTCGTTATTTTAGCTGGTGCTTAGGGTCATTGTCTTGTTGGAAGGTAAACCTTCGGCCAGTCTGAGGTCCTGAGCACTCTGGAGAAGGTTTTCATCCAGGATATCCCTGTACTTGGCCGCATTCATCTTTCCCTCGATTGCAACCAGTCGTCCTGTCCCTGCAGCTGAAAAACACCCCACAGCATGATGCTGCCACCACCATGCTTCACTGTTGGGACTGTATTGTACGGTGATGAGCAGTGCCTGGTTTTCTTCACACATACCGCCTTAGAATTAAGGCCAAAAAGTTCTATCTTGGTCTCATCAGACCAGAGAATCTTATTTGTCACCATCTTGGAGTCCTTCAGGTGTTTTTTTAGCAAACTCCATGCGGGCTTTCATGTGTCTTGCACTGAGGAGAGGTTTCCGTCGGGCCACTCTGCCATAAAGCCCCGACTGGTGGAGGGCTGCAGTGATGGTTGACTTTCTACAACTTTCTCCCATCTCCCGAATGCATCTCTGGAGCTCAGCCACAGTGATCTTTGGGTTCTTCTTTACCTCTCTCACCAAGGCTCTTCTCCCCCGATAGCTCAGTTTGGCCGGACGGTCAGCTCTAGGAAGGGTTCTGGTCGTCCCAAACGTCTTCCATTTAAGGATTATGGAGGCCACTGTGCTCTTAGGAACCTTAAGTGCAGCAGAAATGTTTTTTGTAACCTTGGCCAGATCTGTGCCTTGCCACAATTCTGTCTCTGAGCTCTTCAGGCAGTCCTTTGACCTCATGATTCTCATTTGCTCTGACATGCACTGTGAGCTGTAATGTTTATATAGACAGGTGTGTGGCTTTCCTAATCAAGTCCAATCAGTATAATCAAACACAGCTGGACTCAAATGAAGGTGTAGAACCATCTCAAGGATGATCAGAAGAAATGGACAGCACCTGAGTTAAATATATAAATATATATTCTGTGTTTTTCTGTCAATATGGGGTGCTGTGTGTACATTGATGAGGAAAAAAAATGAACTTAAATGATTTTAGCAAATGGCTGCACTATAACAAAGAGTGAAAAATTTAAGGGGGTCTGAATAATTTCCGTACCCACTGTATATATATATATATATATATATATATTAGGGGTGGGCATAGATTAATTTTTTTAATCTAGATTAATCTTGGAATTAATCTAGATTAATCTAGATTAAAATGGCTCATTTGAATTCTGCCGAAGGCATTCAGAATATGTGTGCTACCCAAATAATGACTAAAAGTAAGTCTTTGAGAACGGGTTTCTCAAGCCAGGTGGCGCATTAGACCAGGGGCTCATCTCCTGTTTCCAAAATGCATCACAAACTGCTTGAGAAAGCTGTTCTAACTATGATAATTGGTGATGAAAATAAACTAGGTTCAATAAGATGTACTTGTGTTTTACTAACTGTTTATTCAGTTAAACATGAAATTTTGAACTGTAGGCCTACATAAAGAGGTCGTGATGAACTGTTTACAGTTTCCATTGGGAAGCTTCTTAAAAATAAATTTTCCCTGAAGCAAACCCGGCGGCTTCATAGCTGCATCCATGTTAGCACGTCACGTCTGATGTGGTAATTTCACAGTAACGTTAGGCATACACACAGGTTCGAAGCAGAGGGTGACACGGGAGTGAATTCTCAAGTTCACGTGAGACCTAAAGCGCATCCTGTTTGCTTAAAAGCGCATCCTGTTTGCTTAAAAGCGCAACGTTTCGTTGTTATTCTGAGTGCACACAAATAAACGTAGAGTCTTTACAGATTCGAAAGATGTATTAGGCTACTTTTATCTGTATGACCAAAAATGACGGAGATTTTAAGAGCAAGTGAGCGCACCGGAGCCTGTCCTGCAGCAAACGCGCTTCCACAATAACACTTCAATAGCGCACATTTCTCTAGGTTAACATCATATTGAGCGGCCATGTAAAGTTGCTACTACATACATCTTTCAGATGAAAAGCCATATTTGAGGTTGATGAATGATAGGTGAGGTTTGGATGTCCTGCCGATTGTATTTACACACACAGACCAGCCGTTAACAATCTGTCCATCACGGACTGCGAGCCTCTAGTTCGAAGACTCGTTCTCGCCCCCTACAGTGCAATTCGGCTAGGTATACATCCGCGCTAAAATATCAGGGTGAAAGTCATCATAGCTTGCGTAGTATAGACCAGCTCCCAACCAACTTTGAGAATAGATTAAGGCGATATTTTTTTTATCGCCGATAAGAGTCTCACGTTAACGCAGCACGTTAACGCCGATAACGGCCCACCACTAATATATATATATATAAATAAAACACCAGACTTTTGTCTGGCATCTGGACATGCCTAGTAGCTAATGTCATAGGGAGAGTGGGCTAAGATGATAAAGGTAACTGAACACTTTTACTACCATGCGACCATATATTTTGGAACTAAGCATTATTTAAAGTAAAATTTTAGCATAACCGATGTAATGCCAGTTACATCAAAGTAAATTGATCCAGGTCTAAGAAATATTTATGATGCATATAGGTGATTTAGCAACATATAATAACATGCAAATAATTTAGCTAAATAATTGTCTGAATCGGTAAACAAGCTAGTTTTATTAAAAAAAATTCCAAAGTGGCAGCTGTGGGGCAAAGTGAGCCAGCGTTTTAACTTACCCCACCATAAAGCACTGAAGTAGTTAAATCTCTGAAGTATAAACTGGTATTTTAATGTGATATTACACAACTGATTTAGTTTAAATATTATTTGTAGCTTATTTAATAGGGACGGTGTATAAGTGCACCAAATCCTTCTCTGATAAGGATATTTTGGGAAGATTACGACTTTGGTGTTCAGAAATGCAAACAACTAAAGACTGAATTGAAACTTAATTTGGTCGGTTTTATGTTGTTTAAGTTAGTTTTAAGAAACGAAATATGAAAAGGAAATTTGATTATTAAAATATTTTCTAAAAGAGGTCATTCTTAATATTTCACATGGGTTTGAATCAGATGGTCAGTTTACACTCAGATGGTGCAGACTTGGGTCAACTTACCCCCACCCCGGGGCAAACTGAGCCACAGAAACACTTTTTATTAATATAAGCATTTAATATATTTGTATAACCCTTTGTTATAGATACATTCTGATCATTAAAAATTATAGGAAACATCCTGAAATCACTTTAGATACTTTCATTGTCCTTCTGCATCATTTCGCCTTATCTTAAGGACCACATCAGTAAAAAATGGCTTATCTTACCCTACTGTGTTTTTATGGACAATTATGAAAAATAACTGTTGCATTGGTGCAAAACTATTAACTTTTCTCACTACAAGAATAGCAATGTACAAAGAATTGCAAGATAGTCATTACTTTTATATAAATTATTGAAACTGCAATTATTTACGTGCATTATATTTCAAATATTCTTCTATTAATCTGTTAGTCTGCATAGCTTGAACATCTGTTTGATAAATAATATTATTCTCCCATTCAAAAACGAATCCCGCGGTTATGAGGGATGTAGGCTGTAGCACGAAAAACTCTGTTTTCTCCAGCATCCGCCCTCTGGTTTTCTTTTTTCCAAAAAGGGGTCACTTACTTCAGTTCATCACGATTTCAATAAGTTCCTTCATTTTTTATGAATCTCTCATGCATCGTGTTACAGAGATGATTCACAAGCATGCAGGAAAAAGAAGTCCGGCGTTTAGAGGCGAGTGAAAGCAATGGCCAATCACAGGTGTTCAAGAAATCAACAGAGATGTCTGTGATTGGCTACACTGCTCAGCGCATTGTAAAGAATCTCAACGCTTTCCAGAGTTTGTCCAGAGAGCTTTACCTAGTTTGTTTAACCAGTATCCTATTATTATAGTTTTAATTGGGGGTGGTTAACTTTTGATTGTGTGAGAAATGTGTCAATTGCGTGAGAGTTGGCAGCCCTACGTAAAGCATGTTTTCTTTTTTAAGATGTTGCGTTTATCAGAGTATTTGTTTGGTTTTCTTGAATGCACTTTGGGTTGCTCTGAAAGCTATATAAGAAACTAAACTTTAGTAAAACCGTAAGCGAATGCAAAGCACATAACAACTAAAGCATAAGCCAACCTAGCAACAGCACTGTCATTGAAGACATGTGATGCACAAAAAACCACACAAAAATCTTAAAATAATTTGGAGGGCTGCCCAGGTGCTTTCCTACAGGTGACACACTCTGCTCTAATCTAACCATGTTATTATGACAAATACGTTATTTTCTCTCTACTTTATACTGGTTAGAACGCATGTGATTCATGCTTCTAAACCAACATATTA